>JAAWXA010000022.1:12827888-12950326 GCA_038090715.1 Florisuga fusca
AAACAATAGTTACGATTAAGAAAAGGGACTGAAAGTGTCTAACAGAAACCCCCAACATGAATAAAAATATACAGCTAATACTGAGTCTCAAAGAGAAAGGGTTGCAAGAAAATACTGCATCTGATTACAAATATTGATAATAAGGGGCAGAAGAAAAATCTGAGAGAAGAGAATTGGTGACAGGTCAGGCATCAGCTTGGATTTGAAACCAAGGACAGGAAATTGCTGAGATACAGTTCAGATGAAAGAAGATAAACAATACAAAAAGTAAAAAAGATATCCTCAAGTATATAGGAGTATTAGTTTCAAGTATACAGGAGTATTAATGTTATTTGCTCAGAATCAAAAACTCTCTCAAAATTATCTAGATACGATGGGTGATTACTGAAACTTTTCAGTGACCATTCCAACTGTGGGACCATAGGGTTCTTGGAACAAGAAATAGGTCAGCTCATATATATCATACAACTGTCAGCACAATCAAGTACCAATCCGAATTATTGTGCATGATTACAACATAAAAAGAAAAGGATAAAAATAATAACAATAATAGTTAGAAGCCAATTCTGAAATTCTGTCCACTTTTCCTTTGTAAACTAGGACCTCTGGGCATGAAATATGTACGTGGAATAGAGCTAAAAAATACTAGTATCTTGCCATTAATATAATCTTATCTGTTATATAGAAATCCTTCCTGATTGCAGACCACACGTATTTTACTCTGATCTTGCTATGATTCATTTTTTTCTTCCAAATGAGGGTGGTTGCTCTAGATATTCAGCTGCTGCAAACCATTCTAAAATGCCCTTATCCTATATACATGTGGCCTAGCTGAGTTTCTTTTCTGACTACTAGGTACAATTACCAATAAATATCTTTAATGTCCTTAAATTTCTTATGTTAAATGATCTTAGCCTTTTGGGAAATGCCAATAAAAGATTAATGGAAGTGGAGTCTGATTTAAAACTTACACCTATGCCATAACACTGAGTTGATGAGACTTGTGCTGTCTCCCTAATGGTTTTTCATCTCCTAGTGTATTTTTATTAGAAAGCAATGTTAGTTTCATGCCACTAATATGATTGTCGTTCTTCATTTGCTACACATCTTTGATATTATGTTGTTGTTCAAAAGCTCTTTGTCTTAAGGACCATCCTGGAAATATTTCCAAGTGGCAATGGTAATTCACAAAGCTGCAAAGCCTTCCCTCTGATTTAAGGACAAAGGCTAAAGAGAGGAAATAACATATTGCTGTTTGTCTGCCAGTAACTCCTGTAACATTATTTCTTTGCTGACTTTTTAGGTTGCATTAACTCTAGCACTGAATTTTGTGCCAGAAGGTAAAAGGCACCACCCCAAAAGTGGTGCAAAAATAATGAAATACTGTAAAAAATATGGAAATTGAAAATACAAGGAAAAATAAGGCAGCCTTTTCCCCAAATAGTGTTTGTATATCCAAGTACAGTGCTTCACTCTGTTCTAAACTTTTTTGTGACACAAAACACCTTTCAGGCAGCCTCTGCCCTACTATCTGATAGATCATGGATGTTGTGCCTTTTCTGTATGCAACTTAAGATTTTAAAACTGTACTTACAAAGTTATGTAGATGTGAGCTAGGATTATTAGCAATACTACAGTAAGGTCTTAATTAATCTTTTTTTTACAGTCTTTTCAGGGAAAAAGGAACTTGAGAGGCTGCCTTTTACAAAAACAAATGAAGCAATGAAGAACAAACAAAGAAGCTTATCTTAGTGCATGCTTTAGAAGTTTTTCTCCTGCCAGAACTTGATGCATATAAAAGAAGAGTCTTGAGCACTAAGATTGTTCTTTTCTTGGATTGTTCTTTTTCTGGAGAAAAAGAGAAGGAAAAAAAAAAAAAAAAAAAAAAAAAAAAAGCAAAAAACCAAAAAGCAGGGGTCAATACATCATCCGGGATGAAAGTATAGAAACTTTCATGGTGCAATTTTAGTAGGAAATAAAATGAATGTATTATAGTAACCCATAACAGTATAGATTTCCAGAGGTTTTTTAGTAAGTTTTGACCTTGCTTCATATTGTTCTGGTAAAACAAATTACCTAATTATTACTCTCAAGCATTTTAAAATATGAGCTGATGAGACATCGGTTGATCTGTGGTCTTGGTAAGTTCGTACCATTTAAGCATGAGGAAGTACATGTCCTTCAAACTACTGCATGGATGACCATGTGAATGTGGAGCCAGTGCAGAATATATTATGAGAGGGACAACTAACACAGTCATAGTGTTTCCAGCCTGTGTTGTGAATGCTGTGAAAAGCAACCTTGAAAAACTTCTTTTATACCTACCTACCAGGAATTTTGCTATTAGCAGCTTTGTGAATCTTTGACAAGGAAAAGCTGATCCTTTAGTCACCTTATCTCACTAGCATTAAACAGGAATATATGTGGATTATATTGAATAGGTGTCGTTGGGAACGAGGCATGAAATGGAAATGCATATCCAGTGCTCAGAAAAGTGGGCTTTTTACTGTTCTGTGTGTATAGAAATCAAACTGCCAGTAACTATCCTGCCTGAAAAAAATCCGTCCTCCAGCAGAGTGACTGTTTAAATGGGGCTTAGCATTGTTAATATTTCTCATCACCCACCAGTGATTCAGTAAGTGCNCAGGGAAAGGGAAGGGCCCCATAAGAATTAGGGGCTGTGATACAGACTTTCTGAGTTGTTTAAACAAGTCTTAACTCACTTACACATCCTAAGGAGGTAGTCTGTAACACAGTTCTGCCGTAGAGTCACCTTTGCTGGCTTCTACTTTGATCCTGACCCAGAAGTTCTCAATCAGCTTGTCATCCATCACAGGGGGGATCCCACTCCACTTAAAGGATGGCACCACCACTGTATTCCCTCTCTCTTTGTACTGAATATTGTGTATCTGGCCATCAAAACCTTTCAGTCATGTGAGCTGTCTCACCACATCTGTTAACCCAGTGATGATGAAATTTGGTCGTCATGAGCAGAGTTCTACTTCCTCCTGCTTTTTTACCTGGCTGCGTGCGTTTGCCTACACACCCTGAAGATGGGTCTCCTTCTGTCCTGTTCCATCACTCCTACGGACTTTTATGTACATGTCACCCTGATACCACCTTAATGAGTCAGCTTATCAGTAAAACTAAGGTAGATACTTAAGAAAAGCTAAGATAAGCTAGATACAGATACAGATGACAGATATGGGTGTTACAGATTTAAATAATTACACACAAATTAACACCTTCTGAAGACAAATTCAGTTGTATATCAAAGACTAACATGGTTGACTGCTCTCCAAATGTGCAGATACTGTGGCATACACTGAGGACAGAAAATGGAGGACAGCACTGCAAAACATATCAGAGAATGCAGGTACCTTCATGTATGGTTCCTCCATCAGCAGATGGGTTTTGAATAATCCTAATTGCTACACTTCCTGAAACAAGCTTCACTGTTAGACGGTTTGGTTGATGTGCAACAGAGTACTCTCTTTTAAATTGTAAATATAAAAGATATATATAGAGAGATAAAGCAGCTCTCTTTTGTATTTTAGTTTCCCATGGCAGATTTGTTTTTATTTTCCTCCTTCATACTGCGTAAACTCTCTAAATGCCACTGATAGTTTTTTCATTCCTGACTAAAACCTAAATATTCTAAACCATTACCTGTGACAATTGTTTCCATGTTTTACTCATGGAATAAGTAATATTCAAATACTCTAAGTATTACTGAGACCAGTATTGTTAAAAATGCACAGTCATTGATGCATTGTGGTAATTGCAGTTTTCTAAAAATAATCTACTGAAACAAATCTCTAAAATGCTGTTACTATGTGTGTAACTGTACCTGGCTTGCCTGTATCCTCAGCTTTATGTTTAACAATGCATTTACACTTTGTGCATTTACTTGTTCCACATGCACCCATGGTTGGTTTCAGATGGCTAAGGATATATTTCTGTGCAAGACTTGGCATAGTAAGTATAGTTTGCTCTATTAACAGTTTTCCCTTAAAATATTTTAAAGAATGGCTTATCTTACCAGAAAGGAAGTCAGCTGCTGGCACATAGATCAAAAGTGTCATTAACAAAAACTAGTGATCAGATAAATTTAGTTATTCTGCACCTGGAACAGAGTCTTAGAATTGAAACAGCGGAAAAGGGGGTACTAATAGATGATCTCTTGAGGTCATACCCACATTTTGGTTTTATGAATTGCAAATACTGGGCACTTACCGGGATTAAATAATTAATTAATCAATTAGTTTGGGGATATAAACTGTCTTTTTTTGCACTAAAATCACAAGATCATCAAACATGAAAACTTTATAGGCAGCAATATTGCTTGTAAGCTTCTGGAATTAGCTAATTTTCCTTGCTTCTGTTTTTTTCTACCTGTCCTTCTTGTTCTCACAATGAAGTCACTAACCATGAAATTAAGTCTACAAGTGAAGTTCCCAAGCAGAGGGTGTAAGCAATATGAATAATGTATTGCTCATAACTTGAACTGAGTCAAATATACACTGTCTATAAACACCATTGCAGAAAAAGTGCAGCAGGAATAAGGTCCCACAGTGGTTAAGTTGGCTATTAGTGGAATTAAAACTGTCATCAGACACAATAGATTTGTAATTGTATTTCTGAGTTATTCCCATTCCAGAATAATGACTGCAAACTGAACATTCAGCATTATTGAAGCATTAATCCCCTCTATGAGAATGAACAGTATTCATTATTATTGCAGACTGATATGAATGCCAAATGCTTTTAATGTTTTCTACATTATTTGTAAATAATACTCTAAAAAAAATAACTATCCTTGTTCAGTCTCATCATCTCAGCTACTGAAGAAAAAGTAAAAGGATTCCACAGCCTATCCAAGAAGTAGGTGCCAATTGCAAAGGCTCAGTTGCTTCCAATTTTCTACTGTTTGCAGGCATTTTGAGTACTGAAATGTTTATTCCACCTCAGTAGTATAAGCCACATAGGAACTTCACTCTGAACAAATTTATATTGGTATGTGAGAGTTAATAATTAGGTAGTATTTATCCATGAAACACCCATGAATATGTTTCAGTGTGGTGAAAACATTATTTTCTGTAATTGTCCATCAAGTGGTTTTGGGTTTACAAAAAGCATATTAAAAAATGTGGACTCTGATGTACTTACTGTGCATCTTAAATATAAATTTAAGGTATTTCATATAATTAATCCTGTGCTTAAGTGAGGCTACAGATCAAGGTGATTCACATCAGGTTACCACAGACTTTCAGATACACCTCTTCTTCTGGACATACCCTGTCTGCTAGCTCCCAGTCAGACCCCAACAGACAAAACTTTCTTCAGCTCTTTCAACATTTCATCCTCTCTTTGCATATGCCAGCAGTATAACATTCTCCCATCCCTTTCACATTTTATATTCTGCGTGGACATTGAGCTATGGGGCTCTCTTCAGTGACAAAGGGAATAAAAAACCCCAAACAATAGTTACGATTAAGAAAAGGGACTGAAAGTGTCTAACAGAAACCCCCAACATGAATAAAAATATACAGCTAATACTGAGTCTCAAAGAGAAAGGGTTGCAAGAAAATACTGCATCTGATTACAAATATTGATAATAAGGGGCAGAAGAAAAATCTGAGAGAAGAGAATTGGTGACAGGTCAGGCATCAGCTTGGATTTGAAACCAAGGACAGGAAATTGCTGAGATACAGTTCAGATGAAAGAAGATAAACAATACAAAAAGTAAAAAAGATATCCTCAAGTATATAGGAGTATTAGTTTCAAGTATACAGGAGTATTAATGTTATTTGCTCAGAATCAAAAACTCTCTCAAAATTATCTAGATACGATGGGTGATTACTGAAACTTTTCAGTGACCATTCCAACTGTGGGACCATAGGGTTCTTGGAACAAGAAATAGGTCAGCTCATATATCATACAACTGTCAGCACAATCAAGTACCAATCCTAATTATTGTGCATGATTACAACATAAAAAGAAAAGGATAAAAATAATAACAATAATAGTTAGAAGCCAATTCTGAAATTCTGTCCACTTTTCCTTTGTAAACTAGGACCTCTGGGCATGAAATATGTACGTGGAATAGAGCTAAAAAATACTAGTATCTTGCCATTAATATAATCTTTATCTGTTATATAGAAATCTTTCCTGATTGCAGACCACACGTATTTTACTCTGATCTTGCTATGATTCATTTTTTTCTTCCAAATGAGGGTGGTTGCTCTGGATATTCAGCTGCTGGAAACCATTCTAAAATGCCCTTATCCTATATACATGTGGCCTAGCTGAGTTTCTTTTCTGACTAATAGGTACAGTTACCAATAAATATCTTTAATGTCCTTAAATTTCTTATGTTAAATGATCTTAGCCTTTTGTGAAATGCCAATAAAAGATTAATGGAAGTGGAGTCTGATTTAAAACTTACACCTATGCCATAACACTGAGTTGATGAGACTTGTGCTGTCTCCCTAATGGTTTTTCATCTCCTAGTGTATTTTTATTAGAAAGCAATGTTAGTTTCATGCCACTAATATGATTGTCGTTCTTCATTTGCTACACATCTTTGATATTATGTTGTTGTTCAAAAGCTCTTTGTCTTAAGGACCATCCTGGAAATATTTCCAAGTGGCAATGGTAATTCACAAAGCTGCAAAGCCTTCCCTCTGATTTAAGGCCAAAGGCTAAAGAGAGGAAATAACATATTGCTGTTTGTCTACCAGTAACTCCTGTAACATTATTTCTTTGCTGACTTTTTAGGTTGCATTAACTCTAGCACTGAATTTTGTGCCAAAAGGTAAAAGGCACCACCCCAAAAGTGGTGCAAAATTAATGAATACTGTAAAAAATATGGAAATTGAAAATATGAGGAAAAATAAGGCAGCCTTTTCCCCAAATAGTGTTTGTATATCCAAGTACAGTGCTTCACTCTGCTCTAAACTTTTTTGCGAGACAAAACACCTTTCAGGCAGCCTCTGCCCTACTATCAGATAGATCATGGATGTGGTGCCTTTTCTGTATGCAACTTGAGAAGATTTTAAGAACCACTGTACTTACAAAGTTATGTAGATGTGAGCTAGGATTATTAGTAATACTACAGTAAGGTCTTAATTAATCTTTTTTTTACAGTCTTTTCAGGGAAAAAGGAACTTGAGAGGCTGCCTTTTACAAAAATAAATGAAGCAATGAAGAACAAACAAAGAAGCTTATCTTAGTGCATGCTTTAGAAGTTTTTCTCCTGCCAGAACTTGATGCATATAAAAGAAGAGTCTTGAGCACTAAGATTGTTCTTTTCTTGCATTGTTCTTTTTCTGGAGAAAAAGAGAAGGAAAAAAAAAGAGAAAGAGAAAAAAAAAAAAAAAAAAAAAAAAAAAAAACAAAAAGCAGGGGTAAATACATCATCCGGGATGAAAGTATAGAAACTTTCATGGTGCAATTTTAGTGTTTTATGTTCTAATTAGTAGGAAATAAAACGAATGTATTATAGTAACCCATAATAGTATAGATTTCCAGAGTTTTTTTACTAAGTTTTGACCTTGCTTCATATTGTTCTGGTAAAACAAATTACCTAATTATTACTCTCAAGCATTTTAAAATATGAGCTGATGAGACATCGGTTGATCTGTGGTCTTGGTAAGTTCGTACCATTTAAGCATGAGGAAGTACATGTCCTTCAAACTACTCCATGGATGACCATGTGAATGTGGAGCCAGTGCAGAATATATTATGAGAGGGACAACTAACACAGTCATAGTGTTTCCAGCCTGTGTTGTGAATGCTGTGAAAAGCAACCTTGAAAAACTTCTTTTATACCTACCTACCAGGAATTTTGCTATTAGCAGCTTTGTGAATCTTTGACAAGAAAAAGCTGATCCTTTAGTCACCTTATCTCACTAGCATTAAACAGGAATATATGTGGATTATATTGAATAGGTGTCGTTGGGAACGAGGCATGAAATGGAAATGCATATCCAGTGCTCAGAAAAGTGGGATTTTTACTGTTCTGTGTGTATAGAAATCCAACTGCCAGTAACTATCCTGCCTGAAAAAAAATCCATCCTCCAGCAGAGTGACTGTTTAAATGGGGCTTAGCATTATTAATATTTCTCATCACCCACCAGTGATTCAGTAAGTGCCTTTCTACTATTAAAAGGAAGTCCATGATTTTAATGAGACAGAAAAGTTGGTAAAGTGAATCCAATCAACCATTCCTTTCTAACATTTCCCCCTACTTCTCCACCCTCACTCCCCCCAACTCCCTCACTCTCCACCCCCTCACCATGTTGTTCTCAGGCTATGTGTAAACAGGATGTGGGAGCTGTACTGAAATGTATTCGAGTCCTGTACACCTCTGTCCTCACCTCTGGCTGCAGTGTGCATCCTGCCTGGAACATCTGCTTCAAGCTGTGCAGAGAACAGCCTGGAGTTCTTCAGCCAGGTTTCTCTTGTCATCTTTATTTTTTTACCATTTAAAAATATGGGAAAACATCTTACTTCTAAGTGGATGGCAGTTTTCCTAAAAAAACCACTACTGAGTATTTGTAAATAATATACTGGCCTCTATTTAATAATTGAAAGATACTCTAAGCCCACTAAGAACATAACAACCCATATCTTAGGGGTTGTTTACTTACTAGTTCTAATGATGCTAACCTAAAAGTGCACTTTCGTATGCTGTTGATAACCTTCATGTGCTTTGAGATGGATTCCCACTGTTGGCAGTGCAGGGTTTTGTCCAGCTAAAATAGATCACAGGGCTTTATAGCACATTCAGCCAAAAAGCTTTTCAATACAGCTTAAAACTGAAAGCCAGGGTCATGGGAATACTTGCTACTTTTCAGTGGACTCCATTTCAAGCTGTCTGCCAGACCCATGCCAACTGCCGTGCAAGTCACCTCAGGTGTCTTCACTGTCTGCCCTGACTTCTCTGCTCTGGGAGGTCCCCAACTCAGAATGGGACATCTCTAAACATGAGAGCAAATCTATATTTAGATATCCTGGGAACCCTGTGATCTAAAATGGCAACTTAGGAACTTCTGTGACCAGGTAGCCCCAACCAATATGCAGCCAGTGCAACTCTCATTGGCAGAATTTAGACAAGCCTATCTATGGCCATCATCACAGGCACCTAAGAAAAACGCTTTATTTTTAATGTTAAATCTTCAGATATATGGAAAGAAAATGAACTTCAAAATAATTCAATGTATAATACCTCAAAAAAGGTATAACATACTTACTTTATTTTAAAGTAAGAGAGAGGTCAGAGGACTGCTAGAAATACTGTCATGGCCATACTCCAAGAGGCACGTGGACATGCACATTCAGCAGGCTGGCTCCAATAGGAGCAGTTGTCAGGCTGTTGCTGCCACAGAGGAGGGCATGAAGGTCCACCTTTACTTACACCTGAGAAAGGAAAGAGAACCCTTCTCCTCTGCTACTTGCCACCAGCTCCCCTCCTGTTCTGGCCTAACCTTTAACCCTTCTTGCTGTCTCATAAGAAATTTTTGTCCACAAATCTGGGGTGGCTTTGAGCCAGTACTGCCAGCATTGCATACACGTGCACACACACACAGATGCACAAATGCACACAAATGAACTAAAGAGGCAGAGGTCTCTATGCAAAAGGGAGACAAAGACACACAATTAGAAAGCAGGTAGAAAATAACAAACACTAACAAATCCCTACTTCTACTTCAAATGACTGAAAAATAAACATTTTTACATGTAATAAAGGATGACCAAAGACTTTAACAGGCTTCTGAATCAAGTCTCAATTTAACTTAGTACACATTTCTTGGCCATTTATTGTCTGAAGCTCCTGCACAAGTATTCTGGTCAATACATCTGATGGAACACATCCCCCCACAATGTCACTGTCTGCATCTGGATTAAACATCTGTTCTGTCTTTACAGTGAATGGAGAGATATAGCATTTCTGGGGTGCTACTCATCTTCTGCTAAAGGAGATCATTAATAACTCCAGTGAACATCCAGTTAAGTAAGTCTAGCCTCAAGGTGCCTGTTTTTATCCCAGAACAAAAGCCAGACCTAGGTAGCTACACAAGAAACCTTTTGAAATACGGTTCCTACACTTTGAGATGTTAATTTAACCAAAATTGTAAGGAAAAGAAAGATTCTTAAGTGGATTAAATAAATTTGAAAAGTTGCAAAATCAAAATCACCTTTTCTATATAGTCTGTACTTACAAATAGTTTTGCGGGTGCTTTTTTTTGTAAACATTTTTTCTATTATTATATAAGGGGTTCTGGAGGGGAATTGGGTTGGGGTTTTTTCCATCTTCTGGCAAAAGACTGAATAAAGCACCTAGTGTAAGTTAGACATCATCATCCAAAATGACAACAGTTCTGTTCATTCAGATGGTTTATGTATTATGTAGCAATCACAAAGGTCTCACTTTTTTTCCACAGAGAAAGGCAAAACATCAGTAGAAGCAAGATATTTCAATTAATAATACCACTGTAAGTTAGAATGTGACTCAAATACACTCATCCACCTGAACTTCCTGAGAAAGTATGGGTGACAAGACAATACTTTTGATACAGAGCACAATCTCTCCTGTAAAACATGAGGCCTGATAGCTGAGGAACTGCTGAGTGTATACATTGGACCTCTAGTATGGGATTATTTCTTCCCTGCAGAGAAAGTAAGTATGGAAACTCAGAAAATTTTCCACTTTTTTGTACACCTTTCAAAATACTATTCTAATGGCCTCTGTCTTTTTTTCTCCTACCCCATTCTATTCCAACTCTCCTTGCCTCTAAAGATCCACACAGTATAGCTGTGCTACGTACGTGGTTGGGTATTTTCCCTGTGAGCTTCTCCACAGAAATTCTTGCTTTGCCTTGTGCCAGCTACCTTATTCTTTACTTCTGCCACTGCCTTACTAGTACCTTGGTTGAAGTGATCCAGCTATGACTTCAAGGTGTAAAATGTATATACAACTGTATTGTAGCTTTATGATGGATGTGACAGACTTAGGGCTTTTCTGTCAGCAGAAACCCAGAATGACTGATCTGCTGCTGGAATATTTGGAGAAAAATGGAAACATGCTGCAGTAGGGCACTGTGGTCTGCTAAAATATATTGGCTTGGGAAAGGGTTAGTAATCTGCTTAAGACTATTTTTGTTGTTGTTAATGTACCTAACAACCAAAATAAGGTCAGGGCTCGTTTCACAAGGTGCTATTGAAAGTTTTTCAGCATATTGCTAGTCAAACAAAGAAACAAACAAAAAAATCAAAAGGAAAACAGCACTGCAGTTATATGAAGTGAGGTGCTCAAGGACACTCAACATGTTAGTAGCAGGACTGGGAACTGTAAACTCGAGGCCCCCCTAGAATTCTGTATCTACAAACTGTTCTCAATTCCTACTGTCCTACTAGGCCTTGTAAATCACAGCTTTATGCTGATCATCTCCAAGGTGATAAGTGATAATTCTTCTTTTTAAAAACAAGAAGTATTTGATCCTTGCATGGGGAACAGAAAGCCTTTTGCTGAAAGCCGTGGTGTTTCAGCAAATAGACTGTAGCTATGAGGATGTAAGAGACAGATTCTTCATGGTAAGCAACAATAAGTCAGCACACTGTATGATGGGAGTTAGGGCTGTAATTTCCTAAATGAAAAAAATAATACAGATGTGATTCCTTTTAATGTGATCAGGGCTATAACAGATTGTGTTTGTCAGCTCTTGCTTAAGTGCAGAAGAAGCTTTGTTACTGGGTCTAGGATGACCTAGAGTGTCTTACTTTTTAAATTTTAAAGGGTAATTTCAGCCTCTCCTGGCTGTCTCAAATCCCTTTTGGAAAACACATATTTAAAAGAAGTTGAAATTCAGTGGGCTAAAATAAAAAAATCCACAGAAAGGACAAAATAGTGTGTTACTATATTTCCCCTCATCACTCTTCATTCTCAAGCAGCAGCAGAGGTAAATGCTATTTATTTCCTTTCTTGCCAGCTTCCCTGCAACCACCACAGCAGCAGCACTAACCCAGAGTCCATTTTTTGGCTAAGCTAACATGCCATTCTCCAGAAAGCATCTACAACTTCATAAACATGATTTTTCCTTTTTCCAGTACAGAATCCTCGTTAGTCTCACAAAATACACACATCTTCCAGGCAGAAGGTAAGGCAACTCTTAGTGGCCACTGAAAGATTTTCTTTACATTTCTGACATGACGCACCACAAAGAAACGCCAGGCTAGGGGCTAGTTACACTAAGATACACTGTGGTTTTTTGTCTTGTGGTGTGACATAATCTCTTAGAAAGCAAGGAAAGAATTGTAATGTAAAGAAAGGCTTTTGACAGATTGTCTAGAAGGAAATAATTGTTGTGCATAGGAAGAAACTAAGTGGCTGGTGTTACACAAGCATCAAGTGCTGCACTCCAAGCAGTGGTCTGGGGTTGTGTCTTGCTGAAAGAAACAGATTCACCCACATGTCCCATGTCAGCATCAGAGGCCACCCAGTGCCACCGAGGGACCCTGTTTCCCAGCTGTCTGGGGAAGCTGCGTTACAGAGCCCCTGCAACCCCTACTGTCCTCTGTTCCCCTGTCTGTGGGGACTTCATCCTGCTTCTCCTTTGGGTGAGACAGCTCTATTCCATGTTTTTTTCTTTGCCAACAGATCATATCCAGCCATGCAGCTAGGGTCAGCTGACGCGTTCACCAGGCACAAACAGTAGGGAGGCAGCAAAACTGTGAAGCTACCAACATAGCATGAAAAATAAGAATGAAATGGGAATGCTGTATCCTACAGGTGTTCCTTTCCCACCTTTACATACTTTTCCCATTTTCACTTTGAAAGCCAACTGTCTCAGACCCTCTGGCTTCTGAACACTGTTACAGATGCTGTAGCTCAGGATGATTATGAGACAAAGAAACATGTAAAGGAGTCAGAGAAAAGGGAGATAAAAGAGGAAGACAGAACTAGGGCTGGGAAAAACTGCAAGAAACGAGTGAAAGGACAATCACAGAAAAAGACGGAACAGAACGTGTCACCCTTAGTGGCTTAAAAAGTAGTAGGAATTTTACATTTCATGAAAACTAGAGAGGCAAGGTGAAAACCTAATGTATATGATGCTTCAAGGAAGCATAACTGCTATCATGCAGTCCTGGATGTAGAAGGCCACTCTTGAGCCTCAAAGCATACCTTTAATGTTGTGCAATATAGAAGGTGTTTTCTTTTTTGTTTGAAAGCACTCTGTAAATTGCAACACTTACATGAGACACTTTTTAAAGCAGGGCTCAACATGCAATGGACTGTAGTCCAGGCCTAGCAGAGTACTGTGTACCCAGTTCTCTAGACAATAGTGTCAGCAGCATTACTTTTGTTAAGTCAAGAATAAGAGTTATGAAACCTATTGATTGTACTAATTAGCATGTCTTACAGTGCACTTATTGGCCTGGGATTTCAAGAAGGGAGTAATTCCAGTACTCCCCATGCACTGGGACAGTAGCAGTAACTGTGACTGAAGACTAAGCAAGAGAAACATTTTATCTTCTATTTTCACCTGCCATAATCCTTGCAGTGGTAAATCCATATTTGGAAGCCTGCTGGGTAAGCTTTTTTTAGAGGTGCTTCATCTTTTGCAAATACTGCTCTCTTTCACAGAAAAAAATCCCATAGTTCCTGCTTTTATTTTTAGATTTAGTTTGTTTTGCTCTTTGTGTGTTAAAGCAGAAGTGTTTATTTGCAGCTGAGCATTCAAGAGGCCATTAGTAACATGTGACAGCTTACTGTAACTCTACAGTACTGCAACTCTACAGTACGAGAGGTTAACTAATAGTAAACAATTCTCTAAAGTTGCCATTCAATAGATCCTTTCACTTTTCAATAAAATCAAGTCATGTCTTTCAAACTTGCTGGTATGAAGTGCTGCTTTGCCACCATGTTCACATGTTCATACTGTTTCTTTTGAATAGCTACAAGTTTTCATAAACTTACTGTAAAACTGGGAATATAATTGAAAGCTAGGCAACTAAAAGCTATGTGTTACTGCACACTGGGTTTACTCTTCAAACTCCTTCCCTAACTAGTTAAGATGTCTGAGATAGTGAGATACTTTTTTGAAGTTAGTGGAATGTATATATAGGAATAAAACTTTGCTGCAGATTCACAGGATTTTGGATATCATTAGGTGTTAGGCACTAGAAAAATTACTTGAAGAATTTTTGTTGCTGCTATCTGTTTCTCAGAACCAAATAATGACATGGCAATTACAGCCTGTAACCTGTGACATGATGTATTATTTTGCTGCTCTTGAGGAGTATCTCACAAATCGTACAACAAATGAAATATGGAATAGAAAGAGAGCATTGCCTTTTCCAAGTAATATGGCTTTTATGAGTTCTGAGTTACCCATAAACCCAAACTTAATAACTTTTATGACCTGCCTTCTGGGTTTTTTCAGACTAATTCACAGCAAATGTCTGAAAAGGTCCTTTTCTTATTAAGAAAGGTTTTCACTTTTTCTCACAAATATTCAGAGGGGCAGCTTCTGAAGAAAGCATGACAACACATGTACTGGGAGGCCACAGGGCAGCCATCTCCTTCTCCTCTTTGCAAGCTAAACTCCATTCTGCCTGCTGCTGTAGACAGTGAGTAGAACTTGCCCTGTAGCTGGTCCAAGCCAGCAGGACTGCGCCTATCACCATATTGACCTCCCTCCAAGCCAGGAAGGATGAGATCCTGGATCCTGATCTGGATCAGCTAGCTACAAACGGGACCTGGCAGGCACCCCAGCAAAGTGGAGGCAAGCATGGTGGCCACGGGGACCTCCCAGATGCTTTCCGCCATCCTCCTTCCCTGCCAGTCTCAGACATGTTGGGGGTTCTGCCACCTGATATCTCAAACCGCCCTGCTCCCCATCTTGCAAGCCAAGAGGAGGCTGAGAGCTGCCTTCCCCTGGGCTGGTGCTGAGGGCCCACAGCCAGGCCGCCATCTTGTCCCTGCATGGCTGGCCTGCCCGTCAGGAGACGGGCAACAGGCAGCAGGCGAGCACTCAACGTGCCCTTCATCCCAACCATCCAGCTCATTCCTGCCCACACAGACAGATCAAACAGTGCTCAGGAAACAATCTGGGGTCCATATTAGCGCTCGGTACCGCTGTCACTGGGGCAGTTTAAGGGGGTGGGGAGGAGTACTGCTTCTAGCACGTTCCAATTGACAACAGCTGGGACAGCTCTGCTCGGAGCAGCTGCCTTCCCCGCAGCCCCCGTGCCTTGCCTTTCTCTGTGGAAAGCTTTGTTTTGGCTAAGGACGGGTTTGTTGAGCTCTCTTGGGCTCAAGTCTCACACAGAGACTTTCCCTTTGCCCATGGCATGTGACCCTGCCAACTTACAGCCTTGCATCCCCAATAAGAGAAACAATTATTTATTTTTATTTTAATAAAAGAGGGAAATAATTTAAAAAAAAAAAAAAAAGGTAAAGGTTAATGAACCTCAGGTCTGTTCTCAGCAAAGCAAGGCTGCCATGGATAAGTAATAAAAATAGCTCCTCAATGGTCCTTGTGTCTGTCAGTCTCACTCTGTGATCTTTCAGTCAAAACCATGAAAGTGGGAGGGGGAGGAGAGGCTGATTTGCTACTGTCCTTTTCTTGTGCGTGTGTTCCCAAGGCTGCCCAGCTCTGTCCCTCAAATCATCTCCACCAGTAAATCATTTAGCTCAACCTGTCACTCTCGGCCATTGTGAGGAGACAAAAGCTACCCATTTAACCCCAACCATGGCGGATTCACGCGGCAGGGAAGGCAGGCTCACAAAAGGAGGCAAGCGGGGAAGGTTTTTTTTTTTTTTTTTTTTTTTTTTTTTTTCCCCCTCTCTCCCCCTCTGTTGTTTTAAATTAGCAGTACCTCTCATACCGGGACTGTTTTTTGAAGACCACATGTTTGTCAACAGAGCTGTTCTGCTCCAGTAATTTGACCCTGGCCTGGCTTCAAAGGCTTGAAAGGGCAAGAAACACACGTACCCATAATCACCACATATCTGTTACCCCTTTCACCTGGACAGCTTTTTGGACAATTTTTGTTGCCTTTATTAAAAAAAAAAAAAAAAAAAAAAAGGGGGTAACAAAACATCCAATTAGTCACAAGGAACCAGAGCTATTTCAGTCAACCTGCTATTTGGGGAAATCTGCACTGCAATTATTGGGTTCATTTCACCTGAAGTATTGCTCTAAACCATCAGCTAAAACTCTGCTACCTTGAATTAAAACCTTTGCCCTGATTCTGTACCTCAAATGGGCATCTCCTGTGTTACAACAGGTGGCTGTCTCTGCCAAGAAACCAATTTGCTCTGATCTTTTAAAGTTAAAAGTTATTCCTTTGACATAGATGTCAGTTGTTAAGTTTAAGACTTCTTTTCCATAATTGCCCTGGTCAAAGTTTAATCTTCATGTAACACCTCCCACTCTCAAACAACCTAAATTCTGAAAAACTAAACAGACCATGAGAGAGCAACAAATTCACATGGTGCCGACAGTAAAATGAGATGCATAGAGAAACCAAGTAATATTGCAGATAGTTTCACAATTTTTCCTTCCCCCCACAAAGTTCCAGAATATCCCTAGTGAGCAAAAAATCTGCCACAAAGCAAACTATAATTTATATACAAAATATCCCTGCAAACATTCGCTATTTTGATTACTAATGATACTGTCATGAACCCACAGGAGAATTCTTCAATAACTACCAGACAAGCATAGTGTCAGGCTTTAAGAGCAAAGCACTGAATTTGACAGACTCACAAGCACAAAATTACACTACATCTGTGTGTCTCCAGGGAAATTCCTGGTTTTTGTAATGACTCTGAGATCCAAGAAATTACTATGTACTATACATTTTTATAATCTTTTTAATGTGCCTTTTAACAACAAGTACTTCAGGATGTGGTTATTGCTTAGTGTGTTAGACAGGTTTACTCTCCTTTTGGGCATTTATAACGCCTTAAGTCCTCTTTTCACTATGAATTGTGTGTCAAAATGTTGGTTTGGATATCAAATTCTCTCCTAACCCTGTCATTAGGAAGATTCTTTGTCTTCCTGAGCCACTCTTTTGATTCTTTAGGTTTGTTGGGTTTTTTTGTGTTCCCTTGACAGGTCTATCCTACACCTTTCTATAGCTAGCAGAGTAAAGCAGAGTTGGGAAAACATGTTTTGCATTACTGAGTTCGCAGACTCACTGTAAGCTTTCTCACAGATTTGTCTTCAATGAAGAGCAGAGGGGTGGGGGAGAAAACACGCTTTTCCCTGAGACTGCAGAGTATGTGAATTGCCTTCTCTTTCAACCTATGGAGCAGCCTTCACAGATTTCATCACAAATAGAAGAAATATCTGATTTCCCATTCCATCTGGATTCAGTTTCTTTCTTCCTCTTTGTATAGTTTCTTAGAGACATTATGGAGCTCACTGGAGGGGCTGCTTACACATGACTATGGCAGAACTGGGCATACTGCCAGAATTTCACTCCCGGAGGCTGCAACAGGAATCTTTAATTAACTTCAACCAAAACACTGAATGGCAAAGAACAAAAGAGTGGGGGTGGAGAAGGAGAGGAGGAAGGGAGGGAGCAGAAAATAATGTTTCCCATACTAGAATCTCCATTTTCAGTCATGGTATGACATGATCATCATATGTATTTAGTAAAGCATAGGTCGTCATTCCTAATTCCTGCTTTACTTGGTAAATCTTGCCTTTGTTTCTGCTTATGGGATGACTATCTGTAATTGCCATTGTACAGAGTGATCAGTATTCTCTTGACTCTTACATCAACATGTAGTTTAATTACAGATATCCTCTACATATGAGATGACTGAGTCTCCAGCTTCTTGAACATTGCATAACTACACTGTACCACTGCAGCAGTGCATTGGGGTTCAGACATTAACAAGTTCCTATTTTGCTCGGCATAGTATCAGCATAGTATGTCCCTGTTCTCAAAAGTTTACAGTCTAAGCATAAGCAAGCATTAGATACCAACAGATGAGTAACATAACTCCTTAGTGAAACAGGACCAGGGATTGTTGTGAAATGTTTACAAAAGAGAATGGATAACTTTTCACTCTCATTTTGCAGAAATATACAAGATGCAAGACAGTAGAAGATCAGGCCTGAAATACCTTTCTTGCTTGAGCTGAAGGGAATGAGAGGTTTCTTTGATGGCCATTTCCTGGTTAAATATGCATGCAGAATAATTACTTTAAATGCAAAACTAATGGTGATTTCATGCATATTCATTCAAGTGACTTTGTGATAGAGGCTCTGATTCTGTTCTAGCTAATGAGACTCCATTGCTCAAATATTTGTGAAACAAACATAACAAGGACTTGCACATGCTCAACATGAACTTATTTACACATTCAAAGGAATATTCAAGTGCGAATGGATTTGCCAGTTGGTGGTTTAGTGTGTATTATGTTTGCATCTTCTGGCCTAATGACACCCTAAAAAAGAATCCAGTTTGTGCTATTTCTGATGTGAACCAACACATGGTAGCTGAGGACAAGCAAGAGTTTCACGTTAAAAACACAGCCCTGACCTAAACTGAAATGCTAATACATACGTACCCAAATTCCAGAGAATTATTTCATCCTCAGAAACATACGTACTTTTTCCTATCCTAAATTTCCAAGAGAAATTAAATCCAAAAATGTATCCTTAGTGTCCTGTTTTAATCTGATGTTTAATTTTTCTGCCTAAACATTTATGGCAAAGAAATCATATTTCTCTGCTCTGTAAAGCAATCATGTGCTTGCTAAATATAGTGTGAAAACCTGCCATAGAGACAAGCTCCAGAGTCCCCTCAAAACAGAAAGGTTTCCATAGAGGCCAGAGGTTGTGTACCCCTTAGTCATGTTAGGAGTAGCTGCAAAAGAATGTAAGAATCTTTAAACTAAATGTGACATCTTTGATAAGAGCCTCCTCAGGTTTACAGGGACCAGGAGGCCTAGGGTGAAAGAATCACTGAATGTGCCTGAGAGAGGTCTCTGAAATTTTTTTTTGCAGCTGCCTTCATTGGATGCCATAATACACAGAGAGAGCAGACTTGAAGAGGTATCTCTAATAAATGTCTCCAAATTTTTTTATATATATATATATATTTATAATTGTATTTGTATATAGAACCTTTTTATGAGCCAGTTTGATTCACCTAACTTAAAATGAATTATGCATGAGCTGTGTGAGGAGTGATAATTCAGTTTATGCAATATTTCTAGCTGCAAAAATACAAACTCTGCTCTGAGTTAGTCTAGTGTAACCACAGAATAATTATTTAATTCAAAGGCATTCAATTAGATTTAATGGCATGAGAAGAAGAATTTCTTATTATTTTTATTATTTATATATGTTCCAATGAGGAATTGAGCATGGTTATCAGACCCTGTGAAGAATAAGCATGACACAACAGTTGTTCCCCTCGCAATCATTAATATGCTGGCTCATTCAGTATTATATATGCTCTAGAATCTGTTTTTAAATGTTTAAAGAGGTTACATACATCTACACAGAAGACAGCATTAGTTGTTCTTGGCCTTACTCTGACAGATGGACTGATATTAGCAATATAAACCAATCTCTCACACCATGTAGTCCAATTTAGAGGTTTCTCTGAAACCTTTGTTATTTATTTTCCTTAAAAAATATCAAAATTAGTAAAATTCAAAGTGACAGCAGAATAAAGCCTTTTGAAATCCCTAATCATCATTTTCTTCTCATGTACTTAATTCCCTTAAAGACAGTAGAGACTGAGCTAAGGCAAAGTTAACTCACAATATTTCCATGAAGCAAATAACTGACTTTTTCATGCTGGCTGACTTTTAACTGTGTCAGTTGTTCACAATTAGAAGTGAAATTACTGTTGTGTGCATTAAAGACCTTTCACTACAAAGGTGAAGATGTGCTATCTTGTTCCAGTTTCTTTCATGGCAACATTCTGTTGTAATCATCTAACAATTCCCTTTTCTAGTAAAATGAGTCCATTGTCAGTGACGTATGGCTGTTAGAAATCCTGAAATCTTGTAGTTCCAATAAAAATTAAGTTACCATCGTTAGAAATGGAAAAGGGATCCTCAAAAGGGACCATTTTTCAGGAAGGCTCAGAGACTTTTTTCACTAGCTGACATATCCCCATGCCCAGGGAGCTTTCATTCCATCAGAGCTGCTCACTGGTCTGCCAGTACTGCTTTCCAGTTTGCTCCACGATTACAATTCCCACTAGTTTCCAAACATTCCTAAATAAGGCCCAACGCTTCTCTGCATTAAGATTCTGCCTTACATCAGAGACTTCAGCCATTTTCCCTTAAAAAAAAAAAAAAAAGTGAGGAGGATATCTGAGAATTCTCTTAGAGCAGAATTTAAATTAAATCTCCTTATTAATGATGTATGGATTTCTTTCATTGTTTAGGAGGCCTGTGAGCAGTTGAAAGAAACAAGAAGGCTTTTAGTAATGGGCACTAACAGCACCATTGTGCTTGCATGGAAGCTCTTGGCCATTCAGTGTCACAGGGTCAAAAACAATCCAAGCTCCCACACCAAAGCAGTCTGTAGAAGGCCACACAGACCTCATAGCACTGATTCTTTAGTGCTTGGGTGGGTTTCTGTGACTGATGTGTTAAGTTCATCATTGGGAGGTGGAGAGGAAATAAATTTTTATTAAAATTTACACTCATTCAAACTTCCCAAGTTCATTTTTGATTTTCCAAGTCTGGTTAGAAAACTGATGGGAGCAAGCTGAAGTGTGAATTAGAAATAATATGACACAGCCTTCTTTTCTAATGCTTTTACTTCTGTCTTTCCAGTATTCTCACTCTGCTAAGCACTGGACACGGTCTTGCTGCCTTGCAAATAATAGTGATAGAAATCATAGAGGTACACAAAGTAGAGGGAGTGAGAAGAGACAACAAGAATTTGACTTCATGAACCTTATGAACTGTTGCATTTAATTGCTAAGAAAATATTTAAGTCCCTTTTCAGCTGGTCCTCCTTTTCCTAGTTTTTGCAATATGTGTGACCTGGATGGGTGTTTTAAATTGCAGATGCCAGTCTGAGAAGTCTCATGTACTTCAAAGGGAAGCTAGCTGCCTAGCCTTCCATAACTACTAAATCAACAGTAAATTCTGCATTTTGCTGCCATGATAAGGTGCAGGTTAGAGATGTATATTGATCTTACATATACAACTCCACAATATGTACAAGTTCTGAAGCATGAAATTGTTGTGAAAGCACATAATTTGGTCATTGTTGCGTCAGTGAAAAGAATTTGATAACCTGAAAGCTCTAAATGTTAACAAAATACCACTATAGTACAAAAACTTTTTTCTTTTCAAAAAATAGTGCAATTCCATTCTCACTACTACCAGGAAGATGTAGTAAGATGGGAGAAATAAAAAGCTTTTCACGCACACAACACACGTTAAATTTCCTATTCCAAATGCACGTAGAGCACAGTGCTTTTTCCCCCTGAAGTTTACCTTCTCATTCATGAGAAAGTTTTACCTCTGTCCTAGCTTCACAACTCCAGCAAAGCTTTCTATTCAGTCTTTACAATTACCCTATTGCAATCTTTTTCACAGGAGTTTGTGAGAGTATTTTGTTTCCTGGGGATTCAGGGGCATTACTCTAAAACCAGTTTTGTTTCAGTCACATCAGAAGTGCTCAGGAGGCATTCAGAATCATAAGGATCAAAGTTGGTAACTGAGGATTTCTATTTTTGGCTGGTGTTTTAAAGTAAAGATGTTTACCTTATGTTTGTAGTGAAACTAATGGTAAACCATAACAGATCAGGTTTTTTTGTACAGTGATGTTCCTGGATTTGAAGCAAAATTTCTTTGTGAGGGGGCGAACAATACTGCAGGGGGCCATCTTGCTTCACTGAACTGGAACATCCAGTCTTTTGAGAGCACTCAGACATTAGGTCGTAAGATTACTCTCACTATAGCAACCCTCTGCACTACAATCCTTTTTTTTTTTTTCTTTATAAATTGGCTCTGCCACTACCTATTATCTTCCCTGGCTTCTTCTATCTTTTCTCTTTCTAAACTTCCTCCACTAGCTGGTTTCAGTTTGCTTTTGTTAGAAGTTCAGCTTCTGCACTTCAGTATGTATATAGAGGTTTTTTATCAGAACTGATCAAGGACAAGAATATGGTTCTCTTTTTCCTACAATATCAGTAAAATGTCAACTTAGAAAATTCAGGGCTCACCTTGATTACTTTGATACTGAAAACTAGGCTTTGTCTCTGTGGCCCTCATGGAGTGATGGGGCATTTAGGAATGAAAAAGAGATAGATATTCTTTGAAATGGATGATATATGAACCTCATATATCTGATGAAACTGCTGAACTATTGAAAGTGTCAGAGTAAAATGAATCAGCTGGTTGCTATCAGAGAAGAGAAAACCTGGAAATTAGTGAACAATTTTCTCTCCAAATAAGAACACTTTAAACAGTGACTGAAGTTTAGGCAGGAAAAAAAAAAAGGTGGATCTTTCAAGTCCATTGACATGCCAAAGAACATTGCTTGGGTCTGACCAGATACAGGAAAACTTCAAGGCTCATGGATCCAGTACTTGGATGCAAATTTAGCTGCCTGCCCAGTGGGCAAGAGAAGCCTGATCTTAGGTCTTGCATGAAGACTTATTTGTTCTTTGTTGGTGACCAGATCCATAAGGGCTATGATCAGTACATGTTTTGAATATACTTATTCCTGAATATTACTGTTCCTTCAGTCTACATAGACTCTTCAAAGGCAGAAAAGAGGGAAGACAATTTATGTCCCTCTTTCTATTTTTTGACACAGACTCAGACAGACAAAAAACCTACAAGGACAAATTTGCAGCAAAACACATTACCTATAGTATAAGAAAAACAAACTGCTTTTTACAAAAGGTGAGCTCCACTGCAGGTATCTAACACAATACAGCTTATCCAAATAAAGATTTATCTTCTCTCCAACCTTTTGACAGATAGCTGGCAGGTAAAATCCTGTTCAAGAAACTGTGTCAAAAGAAGAAGCCAGGCATGTTGGGAGAAGTGTTTGTTTTAACTGAAGTCTATGCTGCATGTCTGACCCAAGTACAGAAAGTAAAAATCTAGACTATGCAATGCAACTGAGAGGGATTCTAGACCTCAGTCATTGCAGGAAGGCCATTGTCTTAGCAATGAAGTCTTCTTTTGTCCCTGGAGAAATGAAAAAATGAGCTAGCCAGCTAGATAGAAGCCGGGTTTAGGTTGCCAACCCTTGATCGGGTGTTGACAGAAGCTGGGAAAAGGAGGAGGAGGCTTTCTTGGCTTGAATCTTATGTTCTGCCAGAGGTATTTTGAAACTAAGTTGGAAATTTCCTTGCAACACCATATGTGATAACAAAAGTGACCTTATAGACAAAATATTTAACTTACTGCTTCAGGAACCCAGGCTGTTGTTCATAAAGCTCAGCATAAAAAGGAAAAGAAAGAAGACAGCATATCACGCTCTCCTGAGCTCCATTATGGCATGAAGGCTCAAAAATATTTAGTCATCCATCACCAACGTACAGTATTACAGGCACCTTGGATAAAATGTCTAGTATTATTCTTCATTTCATTCTTCTTTTATGTGATCGGTTTATGTGATCTTGCATCAAAGACTCGAAGCAAATAGAATTGGTCCTTTTAGCAAAAGGTCCTTTAGCAAAAGCAACGCAGTCTGATTTGCAGACAGTCCTATTGACTAAAAAGCATCCTTTACAGCACTAATTTTTAAGTCGCTCTGTATATGCAGGGAGTATTTTTTTACTGCATCTTTATCTCACTTCATTGGCTGATCCAGGGATCATTATTTCTTTTTGATAAGAACAGTATGCTGAAACGAGACAGCTGGTGCAGCTGGCTCAGTAACTACCCTGCCCTTAGCTAGCATAGCTCAGTGTAGCAGGGGAGGGATAAGTAGGAGTATTTGTCACTTGACAAAGGAGCTGCCATTGCACAGTCCAGCTCTTCCCTGTTCCCATCCTCCTGGTAGCTTCATTGGTCCCTGACACGGGCCACAGATTTCAAATTATAGCAGGGGTGATGATGGTAAATACTTGTTGCTTCCTTGTGAAGAACAGTTTGGTGATGTCAAACTATTTCTTAAAACTGAAGCCACACAGCACAGCAATACCTACACAAGCAGCCTAAGGACAGTCTAGGATGTTTATGACTATAGTAATTCATCTATTAAACCTAGGGATAATATGTGGCAGATGACAGTACAACAACTGGAAAAGCAGAATGTAAAAGCCAGCTGTTCTGCACCAGGGCCTATTGGTACCGGTTCCGTAGCTAAACAGAGGTGCCAGTGTCAATTCAGAGGCACAAATGTTAAAGCTCTGGTTAATAACGATTGCTGATGTTGGAGTCAGCTAACTTTGGTCAAGCAATAAACTTGGAAACCTTTCCCCTCAAGGGCTTTTTTTTTTTTTTTTGTCTCTAAAACAAAAGAAAGTGAAATGAAAACAAGAAGTCCAGACGATATAGAAGAGCATGATGTGGCTAAGCTGGCTGTTGCTCTGATACTGTTATTTTTGTAGCCCAGCCTATTCTAACAGAAGGAAAAACCTAAGAGTCTACAGGCTTGTTGCCTTTGATAGCTAGATAGGACACCGTACACTGCATGATATTCTTCAGCCCTGTAAACCCACACACATATGACAGGGAGTCTGAGCTGTGGCTGAAAAAAACATTTACTATTTATTTACTTCTACTATCAAAAAAGAATAGTGGGAGTAGTCTGACTAACTCTGTTGTTCAAGTAGTCATTCATTAGGTCCTTAGTTATTTTTAACACTTCCAGAAGTGCAGCAAGCTCTTTACCAAAGATTCCAGTTTCAGGAAAGATGCCCTCCAGCCCTGTGAACTTAGTGTATTAGTGAATATTAGTGAAAGTATTAGTGAAAGGCAGGCAAATATCTGACAGGGCTGCGCTGAGGTAGTGAGTGTAGGGAGAGGCTTGTATTAAAATGCAGTACAGCACCAAAGACAGTTATAGAGACTAAACAAGAGGAAAGTCTTCTCCTGCACTCATTCAGCAAGCACATGGAAATAATTGTTGGCCCAGAGACACATATCCATAATTCCTATTGTACTTCAAGAGCCAGTGTACCAGTGCTCTGCACCCTTACAGAGAGCTCCAACTATTGGAATGCAAATCTGCACACCAAGCCTCAGGCTTTGCAGAGGCAGAATTCTCACAATAAGCAACATTATCCATGGGAAAATGGTTTCCCCAGACCAGGTCAGCAGCCGTGGAGCTTGTAGGAGTTCATCAGCATGGGAAAGACTTGTGAGGGAAGCAGCTCTCCTGTATTCAAAATAATTGCTTAACTATTCATGTTTGATGAATCCTGAGTTTAATCCAGTGTGTTAAAATAAGGAGATGCTTGTTGAAACATGTAAAAGCAACTAAAAAATTTCAGTAACATGTTGGTATTTGATAAAAATGAGGTTTTCAGGGATATTTCATATAAAATTGTGTGTTAGTTAGGACAAGGTCGTAAAATGACCAAAGCCAAGAAGTTTCTCTATGAGCTGCATCAAGGAACTGAAGAAGGACCAAAGCTCTATGTCATGCAGACATGTCAAGGTGCTTCTCTCCCAGTGTGCCAGACTTCTTGAGGTGACAACAGCAGGAGGGGAGGTGACAGGGCCAGGGACCAGAGGCACTGATGCTTGGCTCCTGCCCCCGAGCATGTTGTCCAGCCTTGCTCTTTCTCTGTGCACGTATTACAGCAAGCAGATCCCCATCCTCAATGGCATTGCCTCCCTACTGTTTTCTGGCCCCACATACTATGTGTCATGACTACATCAGTAGCCCAAAAATCACACTGATACATTGTCTGGGATTGTGGAAGGGGGAAAAAAACCATAATGTCATAGGAGCAAAGAGATGCAGGGTTAGCTGCCAGGGACACAGGTATATGAATCAAAGCATAAAATGCAACAGGTCTCAATTCCAGTCTCTTGTGCCCAAGGCAAGAAAGGCAGACTGTTTTTTCCTTCAGATGAAAATCAGACTTTGAGGGCATGGAAGATTACTGTTTGAATTTGAACCAGTGTTCTGGAAGATACTTTAATTTACATCCTCAGTACCAACATGCATTGCTGCAGACAACACTCACTTAACTTCATTAAGTGAAAAAGGCTGTAAAAAATCAACACTTTCCCACCCATTCAACTGGGTTTCTTGAATTGGGACTCTGTTCACACTAGCAAAGACAACTGGCACTTGGGAAAATGTAGTAACAATAACTAATGGAAACAGAAGATTCTTACTTTGACCCAGACTCCTATGTGCTTATTTGAGGAAGAGGAAAAAAAAAAAAAAAAGCAATTACTGTGAATTTAGACCTTTAGCTCTGCAGTTATTTTCTTGCTTTGGAACAAAGACAGGAAGATCATCAACAAAACAGCTTTGCTATATTCAGAATAATGACTGACATCAGGGAATAAGCTACAGACTCACAGTGGGTGCGTTTGGAAAATGTCAGTGGAGGACTGAAAACTTAATATTCACACAAAAATTATCTGGATTGAGAGAGAAACAATCGATTTGACAACTACAATTCTACTTTCACTGCTATTTTTCATGTCACACCTTTTCAAAAGAGAAAGTTAAGGCTGGAACAAATTAGTTAACACTATATATAGATATATATATAGATATATATATATATATACACACACACACAGATTTTTAAAATTGCCATGCTGAGCTAGGTGCATCTGAAAATATAAAAATATAAACACTGATGCTTTTTATCTGAAAACAACACAGGAAATTAATACTGTAAGGTTTTACCATCCTATCTGACCAAAGAAGAAACAGATGTCACAATGAACCCTTCTGGTAACTTCATAGCACAGAAACTGTTTTCATTAGCTATTAAGATGCAACCACATAAAGCAAAAGCAGGGTGCAACTGCTCCATTTCTCCCACATACACCCTACATTGCTGTTACTGGTGCTGCCTCACGGTCTTGAAGGTGTTTCTAACTTAGAGCTGGGAAGAACTAACAGTGATGTAACTTTTCTTGACACAGGGCTCTAAAGTATTGTTTTGCCACAACCTTCACAGCCCTCTCTTACAGATGTGGTGCTGTGATTTGGAAACAATAAAATAAGAAAATAATTGCAGTTGAGATATTGTTACACTTCATCAGGATCTACAGAGAGAGTCAGAACTAGGTGGGGAATGTTTTAGGGTTTCACTGTCACATATGATTCCAGGACCAACAAATTTGTGCTCTGAGCCTACAACTGTAGGCTTAGAGAGCATGATTGCATGCACTTGAAAACACATAGCCAGGCTTTTTGCTCAGAAGCACCAAAACTCTAGACTCTGTTAATGTGCTAGTGCCCTTACAAATGATCTATTGTACTTTCTACTGTTTAAAAACCCAGCACATTGAAGCTGCCAGGTTTAAGCCTGTGGGGAGGAACAAAATGGTAAACAATATTTCTGAGATATGCTCTAGTATTTCTGGGAGAAGGTGAATGATGAATTACCAGGGAAAGAACTACAATTTGCCCACCTGCAATCAGAAAAAAAGTCATGGTTCAGGTTTTGAGCTCTTCTTCATTTCCCGTGCAGCTGACCAGTAAGTGGAGCTGGCAGGTCTGCTCCCATAGCCCACCTGCATGGCAAAGGGCACACCAGGTCTGGAGCAGCCTTTTTGGTCTTAGCTTGCCCCTACCACAGGGCCAGGTAGCACACCATTAAAGGCACCAACACTGCCCTCTGATTCCTCTTCCTCTGGCTCATGGGCAAGTTCAAACTCAAGCACAGTAGTGTTATACCTGGCAGTGAGGCTGTGCAACACCTCCCCTAGAAAGCACCGAGGTGTAAGGAATTGATGCATTCTTTCTTCACCACAGTTTCCTTTTTTTTTTTTTTTTTTTTTCCCTTACAGCAATTTCGGCTATATGTTTTTGTAACTCTTTCAGCCTCCCCTACCACCAAGTTCAATCGGAGACTGTTGAAATTCCTGCTGTCACTATGCTTCCAAGGTGTTCTGTCTTCTCTAGGCACAGTCCTAATGTCTGTGTAGATTGCAAGTCATGCCGAAGGTATTTTGAGTCACTGTTTATTTTACCAGCTATCACAACCTTTTAAGGAGCAAGATGGGTTAAATAAATAATGTAAGGAGCTACTAGCAAGTCTTTTCCTCTGCCTCACTCCCCATCTGCAGAATAGGGATCACCAAACCACACTGTAAACAATCTCAAATAAGCTGGGGGGAGAGAGGTAGGGGAAAGGAGTAGGGAGGAGGGCTGGAGGAGAAGCAAAGCATAAAAAAGGGCAAGTTTAAGATCAATTAGGGCTGTTACCGAAAAGACTTTTGCCACTTGTGGGAAAAGAAAACCCATAAATGTTTTTTTAAGGGTTAAATAAATATTCTCTAGATGAATATTAGGTATCCACTAATGTCTCTCTATATGGCCCACCCTATAACCTGTCCTCTAGTTATCGTGATGCCAAAATAAAAGCAACTTTCCCTTTAATTTGCTCCGCATTCTGGCGGTTGAAGACTAGAAAAACACCCAACACTTTCTGTGGCTCTTTGGAACGAGTCGTCAAAGGTACCTTCGCGGCTCCTTCAGAGTGGACTGATCTGTGACAACTGTAGCTAATCTGATAAGAAGCCCTGCATGGGTGCTAATGCGCTAATATGGGGGGATTCAGAGCAGTCAGCGCTCGGGAAAAAACACTGCTTCCTAAATGGACCCTCCTATGCAATGGCCCTGGCAACATATGCGCATTTTAACACCCGCTTAGCCGGGGGACAATGCGGTGGCCTTTGTTGTGCAGCACAGAGGAGCGATTCTCATGGTGGGAATTTCTGCCTCACAGGCGACATTCTTTCAGATGCCATGCGAGGGGCTGGTGGCTCGGCCACGGGCTGCAGGGACTGCACGGTTTGGCTGAAAGGGTACTACTGGTACATGTGCAGAATGAAGGCCCCTTCGCTTATTCCTTCACTGAGAGACTGAAAACCTAGATAAATCCTGCATGTGTCTGTGGAAGGGAGGGAGAGAGGCAGAGGGAATGGAGGAGAGGTCGGGAGAAAGGGAGGAAGGAGGGAGGAATTGGCTTAAACATGTTGGACCACGTCTGTATCTGGGATAAAATCAGCTTCTACACCATGGTGCTTTATCTAACAGAGCTTTAATCAGGTTAACACCAGCTGTGTTGTGCTGTATTTTAGATTGTCCTTGGTGGAGAATTCCTACATGGACCTCTGGACATCATCTTGCCCCCTTGACAGTTTCACCACCCTCAGAAAAACTTGTCTGAGAAAGGATAGGCAACTTACTTTTTGGTATAGACCACGCAATAGGAAAGAAGTCTTCAAGCAGTTGCCAACACTGGTCATGTTGTCTCTGGTCATGTCCTCTTCTGGACACCAACATGTACTGCAGACTTTTGTGGATCCTGACCAGTTCTCCACCTTCCTTTGTTTTCAGGTGCTTCACAGCCTAATGTAAAGTAGATATAAAAAGTGAGCTAATACATACCTGGAAAAAAAGTCTACTCACCTAAGAAAGAAAAGTTTACTAACTGCCTCCTGTGAGTTGGGAACAAAAATTTTTCGTATGCCTTTGTCCAGTTGGTGCCTGGCACCTTTCCTGAAGAGTTGGTGTCAGAACAGCAGTTACTGCAAGCTTGACAGAAGCAATTTTCTGTATTTTGAAATACAGAAAATTCAATTTAAACATAAGAAAAATACTATTTTAATGTGAGGGTGACCAAACAGTGGAGTGTGTTGACCAGAGAATCTTCATCCTTTAGAGACACTCGAAACCCAGCAGGACACTGCTCTGGACAACCTACTGATGCTGGCTGCACTGTGGATGAGGTTGTGGGTGTGCACCAGCTGGATGAGCTGGGTGGCAGAGGCTTCTTCCAGTCTCAGACATTCTCCTTCCATCACTCCAAGAGCTCAGTGTGTTCCTTACCTACAAGACTCATCCATAAGTGTTTCATTTGATTGACAACAAAATAGCAATGGGAAAACAACACTGTTATTAGCTCTTTTATCTTAAGCAAGATTCCTGTTTTACCATGAGAAAAAAATAAAACCTAACATCTAAGCTGCAAGTACAGCATAGGAAAGCACTCATGAGAAGAGCATATTCAGGTCCAGAGCACTTTGGTACAAAACGTAGACCAGACTTAGCCAAGTATTCCCATAAGAGCACAATCCTGGTTTTACAGATGCAGACTTTTAGTTTTCTTCCATTTAAAACATATTCCCCTAGAGCAGTTGCAGAGCTGAAAAAAAGTTGTGGGAGTCATCAGATTCTGAGTAGTGTCTGGGATATCCGTGGAAGAATGTTGTTCTAGCTACTCAAAACCTGTTTGATTTTTCCTCATCTCTCTGAAAGTATTGGTGAACAAGAATAACTGTTTTCAACGTTTCTAAATATGTAAATGGAGAAATCTTATTTATTCCTTTCCACTTTGTTGCATTCAGGGATACTATTTTATGTTTGAGTTTTGAATGCATAACAATTGACCCCTACTGAATAGTGACGACATTTCCTCTCAGAGGAAGTCCTGAGGGAAGGAAGGTCCCGTGTAAACAAACTTCCACTCAGTACAATAGAGTAGCCCATAAATGTGACCATTTTTTCAGGGCATGGGTGAGGCTGACACTCTCTTCCTGCTCATGCCGTCCAGGGCTTATCGCAGTCCCGTTTCCCTGTAATTTAAATGTTTGCATAGCTTCTAGTTCATTTGTATTTTTCCCCACACGGTGCAGATGTATCCCATTTTCCTGTTGCTGTGGAACACCGCCACAGTTTCCAACAGTGTTACATAAATGACCATCTGTGGTAAGAAAAAATGCTGATGCACAGGATCACAGTGTGAGAATTTTAGCTAGCTAGCAAAATTTATGCTATTAATACTTTTGACACTTCCTGACAATAAAGGCAAAATGCAGCATTCCCTCTGTTTTAGCACTGTAGAGATACGACAGACAGCCACTGTTGCTGTGTGCAGGAAAGAATCTCCAGGGAAAAGTTAAATAAAACCTATGCTTGGCTTTCCTTAAATTTGTCAAGAGAGTGGAAGCAGAGTAAACTAATGAGAAGTTATTATACTGATCATGAGAGCAGTATATAACAACAATAAAGAAGAATGCTAATATTTCAGCAGCCTATTTTTGGCATCTTTGCATTTGCTGACTCCCCATATCAGCAGTGCTAGAAATACTGAAACCATCGTGCAGATCTTTGTGACTGGCACACCAGTTGTCACAGTAGATGATGGCAGTAGTAAATTTCTGGTGCTCGTGTGGATGGAGAGAAGAGGAAATGAAGACCTTGTCAGTGACTATCAGACACTTGGTGGTGTTCCAGGTGCTAAAGGGGCACAAAGGCTGTTTTTTTCTGACTACCCTAAGGCTGACACTTACTGCCTCATCCTCATCAAAACACTGCTGTAGCAATTTTTCCTTTTCCCTGCCTCTAACTCCTCATCTTGTGGTCACTCATCTTTTACAATAAATCTCCCTTTCTTAGGTGTCACCTTGTCCAGGTAGTTCTTGCTACCAGCTGGCTCCACGTCAGATTTCACTTTCCCCCCACCTTCCAAATTTCTTTAAATTCTCCTAGTTTATGTCAAAGTTCCCCACAATCCAATTTGCTGTTCTGAAAGCCACAGTGACATAAATAAAACCTTTCCAGGATGTCTGATTAAGAGTGAACCGTAAGTGCTTTCTTAAGTTTTTTTTCTTCCTTTTTTAGCAAACATTATTATGTTTATTATTAGTATGTTTAAATTTGCTGGAGGGAAAAAAAAAAGTGCCATCAGACATATATAATTTAAAGTCTTATTCCAAATGGGTTAAGCTTATGAAGCTTACATAGCAGGATCAGATAGGTTTGGGTCACCCTAAGCTCTTGTGCCGATAGGCATGCACAGTTATGTGTACACACATGGTCTTCTCATAATCATACCTGAAGAGCACTCACAAAATAAATGTATTCATGCACAAACAAGAAAAAGTGTGTACAAAACAGAACTTTGGCTGTTGCATGTATTTGCATGTGCCATGGTGTTGGCTTTCTCAAACTTGCATTTTGCACATAGGCTTTTTTTTCTCCTCTTAAAAAACACTTTGAATGTACTTGTGCTCAGTCAGCTGTAACTTCTGAGTCCTTTTAGCTGTAGCACTTCAGGACCCATCTGATAGTTTTCAACCCTCTGATAGAAAATTATTGCTACTTTCTACAGATGATTTCTATGAAACACAGAATGTGATTTTGTTCATTCATAATTAGCAGCAATGGGCAGACAAACAGTACAAAGTGGAGAGCAATTTGCTATAAAATCCAGATCTAGAGAAAACAAATAAAAACAACAAGATTTTTTTTTTTCAGTCAGATTCAGATTTCATTTCCTTTGAATTTCTTTCTTTTTTCTCTTATACTTTTGCTGTAGACAAGAAACTTTTGTTTTGTGGTCCAAGAAAAAAACATGTGAATGAAGAGTAAGTAATTCACAAACATATGCTCACACACAAACCCAAGAATTCTGAATTTCTCATAATTTTAGGCTCATCTCCTCTTTGCTAAGTTAAGCCAGATTTCCTTCTAATTTTATAGAAGTGGTTATATGAGTGTTCTCAGAAGCCACTGTGAACTGTGAATCATAAGCATAAGAGACCCTGAAAAATCAAAGCACCTACAAAATCTCTGCTTTGGCATTATTTCGAGTAAAATCAAACATCCCCAGTATGCTGTTCTGGAAAAACAATGAATGTAAAGGTCACATCAGCCATTCACTTTTAGTTCAGTATACATATTTTTTTGCCAAAGAACTACACATGGTATATAATCCTTAGCTCCTTCAGGATTTTAATCTCCTGTGAAGCATATGGTAAAAATAGGTAAGTGTTCTGTAGAACCATTAACTTGCCTAAAGCAATGTGGATGTTCCTTATTTCTTTCTTGAAAGACAAAGAGCATCTGAAAGTAGTTAACAGCCCAAACCCTATAGTTTGCTGAGGCAGCAAAAAATGAACCTGGAAATGTCCCTGCAGGGCTGAGTTTTATGTTAATTAGTCAATTCCCAGGGCAGTGCTTGTATTGACAAGAGCATGTTATTGTTCTGCTTCCTCAGTTACTACCAAGAATGTAAGAGCACAACATGTAAATAGATTTATTTATCAGCACCAGAAACATCAGGGGGATTGTGTTGTAGCAAAGCTACAGTAGACAGAAAAACTGCAGAAACTTCAATTCTGACCTCACTGCAGTGAGAGAACAGAGTTGTCCTTTTTTAACATGATGCCACTCATGATAAAAGGGATTCCTTTCAGAATATCAAAAGCCTTAGGTCAAACCTTACCTTGTAAAAAGCCCATTCACTGGCATTCAGGAAGAATGGGGCTTTTAGAAGCACTGGGCTCAGCTGGCTCCTGGTGTTGAGGAAGGGCCAGACAGAACCACCAGAAAGCAGTCCAGAAGAAAAGTAGCTGAAGATTTTCTTCCTTCTAAAGGAGATGTGGAGTATCACGGCCTGGAGGACAACATTGCTGCTCATCCCCTCTCCCAGCCTGGATGGTGGGATACAAAGCATTATCCAACACCAGTCAGCCATGCTCTGATGAAGCAGATGCTTGGTATGGATGGCACAAGCCCCTTTGTGTTGCCTCCTACAGGTGCTGTGTGGCTGGCTCCTGGTAACATACTCCTGTACAGGATTTTATACACACAGAAGAGGACCTGTAGAAGATAGCATGATAACTTGATAACTTTATCTGTTGCAGTATTGTTTAGCTCCCATCACACCCATTTGCTGCTGTGACCAACTCACATGCTGAACAAGGTTAGGGGAAACGAGGGAAAATGAGAAACTACAAAAATAGTCTTCCAGAGTAAATCCAAATGAAAACAGACTTCAATAGAAAAAAAAATGGTTTTTGGATAAGGGTTGAGAGAGGCCTTCTTTCTGCTAAACCTTTGGACTCTTCATGGGTCTAGAACCACACTCCAGCTTTGACACTGAATGGCATTCGCATGTTCTGGAGTCACACAACCAGCCCTCCTCACTGTACATGAATCCAGTTACAACATCCATGCTACCTCTTGGGCAGAGCCTTACGTCTGCAATAGTCACCCAAAGAGTTTTTGGTCATTGACTGGAAGAAGCTGATCAGCCCAGACCAAAACTGGGCCGAAGTGCAAAGAAGGAAACAGACTGTGTGATGTTGCTTGAACCTCTCAGTCTGTCACGATAAACAGAATCTTTGGAGCAGCATGAGATAGGTTTCAGCTCATCCCATGTTCAAGGACTGCTTCAAGAAAGGGCTTGATTCAAAGCACATCAAAATTGTTTGCAGTTTTGCCCATGATGTCGGTGGGCTTTGCAACTGAGTCTTCAACATTTGACAATAATCAGCATTTTCCCTAGAACATACCACTTAAATGCACAGAAATCTAAACAAGAAAATGTTCTCATAATTTTGAAATCCTCATCTGGATCTGTTTCTGATTTAGTAAAAAATTAGATTCATTCTTATTTTGCTCAAACAAGTACATATGTCTCTGGTTTAAATAATAGAAAGCAGAAAAAGATTTTTGAGGTGATATTTCCAGTGATGAGTTCCAATTTTTTTGGAGGGGGGAGCATGAAAGAATGGAGTGGGAGTTTTTTAAAGCTAAAATGACAGTTAATCTAGTTTGAATGTGAATTGTGCTAACTGATTTCTTTTCACTCTGAGACTTCCCAAAATATGTACTTTCAAGTTGGGTGCAATATTAAAAGGTCTGTTGTAAAACTCCTTTATTTGGAGCTTATTACAGAGCACAAACCCCAGCTGTGTAGCCTGACTTGTTAGCATTTCTTATGCTACACAATGAAAAGCCACTTTCCATAGAACTGTGACGTGCAATGTTTCTGTAATCTTAATATAATTTTCTTTCAACCACAGACTTCATGTGTCCTCATGTTTTCTGGGATAAAATTTTCAGAGGAACAAATTCCCTAAAAAAGTAATTAATCATCTGGTTCTGGTTACACAAATAGCCAAATACTATAGCCTTTAAACCTCCCTCCCTCTCAAAGAAAGCACTAAGAATATAAAGCACAGAGATATTTTTTTAGAGGTATTGAGGGTCTGACTCTTGCTGGCTGTTAAAAAACTCATCTTCCACCCTTCACTTGAATACATCAGTGGTCCCTTAGTTTCATCCTGCATTTTGATTGCCTCTTATTGATAGATGCAGGTCCTTCATAATTTTATTTTTACATTTTTTACTTGTAATCCAAGATAACATTCAAGTAGAGTTTAAACATTCCTGATGATCAGATTAAAATTAGCAAATCAGTGTTTACCAAAGACTTCTTGAGGTTGCATGCGTTGCTGCTGAACTGAAAGTCAGTGGCAATGTGTTACAAGGCAGCAACTACTGAAGCAGACATGGGACTCAGTTTAATAGGTTCTCAGTGTACTTTGAAACTTGGTAAATTTGTATTTCCCGATAGAAGAATAAGGAATCACCATCAGTCTGGTGCGACATCGGAAAGTTCAAGGTTGTGATTATTCCTGTTGGAATTAGCCACCAAGTATTGTGTAAAAGATGAATCAATGTGTCTATTTGCATTTTTGAGGAATCAGCTAATATTTAAGAATCTGGTTTCTATAAATTCTAATGAAAAGCAAGGGATTATACCCAATTAACAGTTCCTGACCCAAGAAGTTTTAGAAGAGAAAAAAATTCTACACCAGAAGACCAATCTGAACTTTTTAGACTAGTGTAAACTAGCCTCCAATAAGAATTTTGGGTCACCATTTCCTTAGTAGGGAATTCTAATAGAGGTAGTGTAAGACACTGTATAAGAACATCTGCAAACTGGCTGACAGAAGCAAGAGTCAAACGTGGATCTCCTGTGCCTCAAATTAGTCCCTTAGCTGCAAGACTGTTTCAGATTCCAGCCGAGTGCTATGAGCGAACTGATTTTCCAGTGCAGTTCTACATATCCTCTTGAAAACTTTAATCTGCAGTAGCAAGTTTTAAAACTTCATTAATTGCTATTGTATAAAGCAGTCCTCTTAAATGCCAATGCCAATCTGTGAATCTTATGCTGCTCTCGTGTGTAATTGGTCCTGAACCCTCTGTGCATGAGAGACACAGGATGCATGTAAGCAGGATGGGACCAATAGTTTCATAATTGTGTATTGTGTAATGCATTCCTTTTCCTCCTTTTTTTTTTTTTTTTTTTTTTTTTTTTTTTTTTTCCCCTGATGTATTCCCTGAGTGAATTCATGCAGAGCTAATTTACCCCTTTGGGAAAGCGTATTAAAAAAAAAAAAAAACAACTCTCCTCTTGAAGCGTAGCGTGCATCTTCCCTCCAGATGTCTGCATCCTTCTCCAGTCCATCTGTAGTCTCATCTTTGGCAGTGTTAGGCCTGTGCTTTCTCAGAAGATGTAACATGCTTGAGTGTTGGTGGCTGCCTTGTTGTTTATATGATTAGTCACTCTTGGACTATTTTAAGAAGGTGATGTGTAATTTCTGCAAATTTTAGATAAACTTCATTTATTTTCTGGTGATTGATGCTGACCAATTATCTGGCTAATTGCATTTTCTAGTGTATTTTCTCCAGCATTTGAAAAGTTTTTTTTTTTTTTTTTTTTTTTTTTTTTTTTTTCCTAGGAGGGGAACTGCTGTGATAAAGCTAACAAAACTCTAGTTGAACTACAGCTTTATAATAAAGCTTGTGACAAGTTCTGGGATCTAAGCCAAAGTCAAACCAAATGTACAGTTTATGAGGGTGAAAGGTTTTACTGGCCAGTCTGGTTCTCTTCCAAAATGCCTTCACTTCATATGTAAACGCTAATAGAAACAAACAGTGGTAGTACCATTAACTTCTATTTTTGCCTCACCACCTCCATGTCATGCAATAAGTAAAAGAAAAAAATAAGAAGTAGAAAATTGTGAGAAGGGGGAAAAGCTGGAGAAAGAAGAATTAAATGAAACTCTGTTAGATCTCTCTCTGAATTCCATCTGGCCCACTGAGACTTCCTCAAAATTACTGGCAAAATGTGTTATTATTTTGGGAGGAGAAGCGGAAGGTAAAGGAAGGAAAGGGGAGGGCTCAGGCTAACTCAAAACGATCCATAATTATAAAAAGCTGGGGTTTGTTCCTCCTAAGCTTTGTTTTTCTTTGCAACACTAAACCAGCGAAGTGGGAAGCACGTCGATTCATTTGCACATGCCTGATCATCATTTTGTGACGGGCCCCAATTTCTCCCCCTTGGTTGTCTTTAAGACAAAACTCTTTCTGAAGTCTGTGGGAGTTGTGCCTAAATAAGCCACAACGTGAAGCAGGAGGCTCCCAGGGCCCCCTTGCTCACTGTGACATTACACACACAGCTTGTCTATGAAAAAGCCTGCATACACTATTCTTCCCACATCCTTCTCTGTTTTAGTTCCCATTCATTTGTTTGTTTCCTTCTCTGATTGCATCTTCTAATAAACTCAAGACTGATAGCTCCTTAAGGCAGTGGCTTTCCATTTACTAGGTGTTTACAGTATGCTTCTGCCAAAACTAAATCCTTACGCCAAGTTTATATATCAGTGCCTGAATGCAATACATTTTTAATTTCTGAGCTATATTAACTAATTGTAAGTAATAATATGATTACTAGCAATTAGAATTTTCCTTTACTTAAACTGCTTGCACTCCCACTGTCTTGTCTCCATGAAAGCTGATACTGAGACTGCAACACATCTCACTTCTTGGGTCATACCAACACTGCATGTGCTCAGCACACTCGTTTCCCCTGAGGAGCAGTTAACATTCTGCTCCTTTTGAGGAACCATGGTTAGAACATTTCTAAGCACTACACACAACCAATCTAGCAAGCCAGGGGTGTTTTCATTTGTCCATGTGCTCTAACTGCAGAGCATAGGAACTCTTGAATTAGCATTTGCTTTGTTTTTCATTAATAAATTACTTAACTCAGGTCATCTATCTGGAGTCTTGCACTTGCAGATACCTGAGTGTAGAGATACAAAAGAAGATGACATATATTGGATCCTGATCTCTTAAGCCCAGGAATTACCATAATGCAGTACTCCTGGATGTACAGTGACACACAATAGTACAATGACAATCACAGGTTCACAGGAGAGCTGTGCTTCTTCATCCTTGCTCTAGCCAATTTTATTTCTCTCACTCTGAATGAAATTACAAAAGATCTTAGAGTACCTTTTCCTGGAAGTTGAGAGGAATCTGATAAAACTATGCTTTCAGCTAAGTACCAGAATATGCTTTGTCACAGGAATCAACTGTAAATCAAAACGGGAATCTCTTCTTTACTGACATGCCCTTAGCCTTCCTGCCTTAGAGTAAAACTATTAAGTACATGGCACTTTGCAGAATGGTTATGTCATCTTGAAAAAGAAACTTTCTTAAATAATTCAGCAGCCTGATGGGGAATGAAATGTAAGCTGCAAAAATATTGGTGAGGTCTTCTTATCGATGACACTTCCCAACATGTTTCTAGGCACAGAAGTGCATCAAGGCATGATTGCACTTAACTGCCCTGCTATGCACACTGCTCTGAATCCTTGTGTAGTTTCATGACACACACAGGATATCTGGAATCAGGAAGTGCAATTCCTAAAGATATTTCTTTGCAGGCTTACTAGACCTAGCCCAAACAATTACCAAATGTGGATAGTCTCAAGCTGAGTGATATCTCTTTCAAAATAATTTTTGCCTTTTAAGTTTTAGGACGCTTGCACCTATGGGAGAGTCTTGCCTGTCCTGTACATGGATTTGTAGAACCTAGCTAGGAACTTTTACACATGTAGGCTATGACACGTACAAGGGAGAGACCAAGCAAATGCAAATGGGAACCATGGGACTTTCTAAAATTGCTCTTTCATGCAACATTTTTTTCTGTTGATATTTCTACAAGTTTTCACAAGTTATGCCCTAACAAAAAAAAAACCAAACCAACAAATCCTATAAAAATAACAGCATGCCAGTCTCTGTTGAACACGATTATTTCAGGCTTGACACATGCAACTGACAGACTCCATGCAAATTAATTTCCTTTAATTTAATCCAGGAATGACCCATACCTGATGCAGATTTACTAATGATCACTTTCCATATAGCTCACAGACATACAATGTTACAAGGAAGAACTTCATTTTTACCATGTACTCTGCTGCAATTATGACATTAAAAAATGCTGGGAATCAGAAGGAGTCATACCTTTGCTGCCACTCTATTTGCCACTCTGCTAGAGTGGATTAACTGAATAACAGTAAATGACCAAAAGTAGGATGAAATCAGTAATAAAAAGAACAAAAAAATAATCAAAATACCTTGGAAGGTCCAGCAGAAATTCGCTCCATGATTAACATTTAGATTGCAACCTGGAAAAGCAGCAACCTGGAAAAGAATGAAACCTTATAGCTCAGTGTGGAAGTGAGCAAGAAAAAGTACAGACATTGCTGCAAAAAACATTTCTGGATAAATGCAGTTTTAAAATGCCTGAGTAGTACAACTTAATTTTCATGTCAAACCCCAATTAAGCCGTGGCAAGACAATGAGAGTGCAAGTTGATGGTGGTTTGCTTTGGTTTGGGTTTTTTTTTCCCCCTTGTTTAGTAGTTGTTCGAAATTGGCCAATAACCTGAGATAATTTTGAATGTGGACTGAATGGATGGATAAAGTTAGCTTCTGACCTGCAAAAGGTGCACCTTAACGTAACTATTTGTATCCAACTTCCCTTTGGAAAACCGAGCTGGCCATAGTGGATCAGACACAAAAGATCAGAATTTAGCACCAACTTTTTGGGTGCTATCAATACAAGGTCACTTATGGGAGTTTAAGAACTCAAGAGTAGGTGAAGGAGAGACTAACTCTCTTGCCTTCTAGCCCACTGCAATACTGATTTTTGCAAAAATATGCTCAGATCCTGAGATTAATGCTGCTGCAGTTATGTTATTACTGGAGTCAGTTCAGTTGACAGCAAGTTAGCATGTTGTTTGATGTAACAGTGCTTTCAAGTGACACTGTGCACTCCCTCCTTAATAACTGAGGAGTGGTCCAAGCCCCCCCAAAAAAGTCTTAGGCTGGCCAATGATATTATAATTGTGGATATGGTCATTACTGATTTAAACATCCATTCAGGCTTCCCTTCCTTCAAGGAAGTGCTTGCAGGACTGAGGAGTCATTATCCCTCTGTTTATACTTTCTTGGGAGTTAAGGAACCTTGCATTCCCTCTCTACACAGCAAATTCAGTTTTAACAGAATGATTCACCTAATTCTTCTCACTAAGAAGGTAAAACATGTCTTTTTGACCTCTTATTCTGTACCAATACCAAAACAGAGAGCTGCACCACAACTTTGGTGGGAAATACCTGACTTTGTGGAGAGACACTTAGCAAAGTCCTGAGATTTCAGAAGCAGCCTTCCCTTCTGCAAATATTGTCTGACCTGCGATTCTCAGGAGCCTCTTATGGAGTAAAATGACTCTCCACCAAATAGTGCTCGTAAGTATTTAATTTTGGTGTGTAAATATGACCCTGTGAGCCAAATGCTTAAATTCCTTAATGGATAGGGACCCAAAAGCTCTTGCTTGACTGCTCAGAAGGGATCTAATTTGCTCTCCTGGGACCTGCCTATGCTTACTATACTAAGCTTTCCATGTAGTCTGATCCATATATATTTCTTGCTCATTATGAGTCATGTATTTTTTTAAAGGAAAGTTCACTTTCAGTGTTGCAGTGGCAAGAGGGTACTATTCCAGCATTTTCCCCTGTTTAGAGAACAACTCAGGCCCCACCCTTAAAGAGACTGATAATCCAGAGCTCTGCTTAAATTCAGTGGGAACGATAGAAAACCAGATGGGTGTCTTCTAATTTTGTAAGTCATACAGAAAAAAAAAATAAAAAAAAATTAAATATGTGCCCCTTGACAGTATGTCAAAGTATAAATGTTCTGTTCATTCAGTTTCACCTTGTAACCTTTTTGACTGGTACAGCTCAGCTCTTCCAGCCCACTACTATGTTTTAGCAACAGTCCCAAATCCCTACAACTTTTGCTGTTTCTGAATTCTGGTCACCCTGTGAGCGTGTGATGCTAACAGTACCCTAAGAAAGCAATAAATGTGCTAGAACAGCAGAGTATCCCACAATCTCGTCTCTTTAAGGAACCTGGGCAGATCTTAAAAGCAAACTGATGCCAGTGCCTAGTTCTGTGTGTTAAGAGCAACCTAAAGGCAGACAAGTAAGGTTGAAAAAAGACACAGAAAGTGCTAAGGAATTAAAACAGCAAGTGACAAATATTCAGTCTGAAGCACTCAGACCAGTGAATATGGAAATTTTTTCTTCCCAAGGTTTTGTTTAAAAAAATTTTAAAACATATGAGGCAGAGGGTAGGGGGGAGTGGAAATCCTACTTATCAACATTTTTCTATCTTCTTTTCTAGCTCAAGCAGACTCTATTCATCTCCCCAGAACATCAGTCGGATTGGCTGGTTATTTCAGTTGTGTGGATATTCTGCTGATAGCTATAATGTAGATCTCCACGCCAGATACTTGAGTTAATTAGCTTGTGGGCTGCTAGTGTCAGACTTGTTTAGTGCAGGAAAAATAGCTGACAACAAATCATCACTGTGTGAGATCTTGATTGTTGTTTGGATGCAAACAGCAACACGCTGGCACCGCCTTACAAGTGTTTTCAATCACAGAGGGTGTTCGAATGCTAGCACACTGATGCTGCCTTTTTTTAGGAGAAAGCAGTTGATTCATTGATGGCCTCTTGTCTAGCATGCTTATTATATGTTTGAACTTCACTTAGATAACCCTGTCTCTGTGGGGTGATGGGGTTGATGACTCAGAACCTCAGTTTTTAAAGGATTTTCTGAAAACAGTTGCCAGAACAGAGGGATGGTCACTTGAGCACACTAGAGATGCTGGACAGTGGGACCACTCACAAAAATGTTACATACACAGTTTGTTGGTTAGGGAGATTCACTTGAACACAGGCTGAACAAACACAAGAGCTCTCATAGTTTATGTCTGTCTCTTCAAGCTATTACCTCTTCTGTGCTGCTTAGTTTCCAACAGAAGTGCCACGATTCTTCTGAAGAAAATATATATTGTTCATTGCTATTATCCTTGCTTTAGACCTGCTATCTACTTTACAGAGGGAAGCTTTATAACAGTTTCATTTCCCATGAGTTAAAGTGTAGATGAGAGATGTTCAGCTAGTAAAGTAAAGGACTGTAATGATAGTACAAAGCAAGAAATTACTGCAATTAATCCCTTTGCAATCTTTCTAACTTTAGGGTGAATTTTGGAAAATTAAGACATTTAGATTCTGTGTTTGTTGTCTCACTTTTAAGTGTTGTGATATTTAGATTCAAAACATTAACCTGGCTAAGCGCTGGACAAAAGAGACAATCATCACATGAAATGTTGAGGAAATTATTTTTTTTTCAGCTTGACCAAGATATCCTGTTGAAAATACTTTCATATTTGTTCAACTCCTATCACTCCATTAGTTTAGTAAATGGAAACTATCCACATTTCTAATGAAACGCAGTAGGACCAAGATAATTTCAGTGACTGCAATAAAATGACAGGGAAAATGGGCCTTTGCCACATACACTTTCCAGCAGTGTTTTGAATTTCTGTGGCCTAATCGAGAAAACAAAGAGAGGTTGAGTCTGCACCTAGAATCAGCAACCTATCTGGGTGAGAATTTAAACTTAAATCTCTGAGGACAGTACAATGACCTGTTTTGCCCCTAGGAAACCTCCTTCTGAATCATCAAACCTCAGAAAGTTGATAGCTGTAGAATCGTGGTATAGATAGAGGAGATTCCTGTTCCTCACAAACTTACACAAGCAGCAACAAGCAACTCAGTCCATGTAATTAGCTTCTTTACATGTAATTAGTACAAGACATACTTTGGAACTCTTGGAGTTAATTATACAATGTACAGGCCTGAATTTATTCTCTGGGTAGCAATTTGTGCATTGTGTTGTATACCTGGACTTTGTAAACAGAAAATTGGTTTTGGTGATGAAGCAAATCTGTAATTATATAAAGACTGGAAAGAAGACATAAGATCCTTCTGCATATTTTTTTAGGGGAAATGGGTAATGGAAGATTTTATGAGATGTTGAAGTGCAATTCAAAATTAAACGAAACTGTCAACCTATGGTTATTACACCCCAAGACACAGAAAAACTGTAACAAAAGGGCAGTGAGCAGGACAATTTCAGCAGTGACTTGTTTGAAATGAACTTGATACAGACCCTTTAGAAATCAAGATATTAACCAGGCTCCAAATTTTTACTGTTAACTTTTACACCTGAAACTCAAAATATAGTTTCAACTTTAATCTCTTCTTCCTTAATGAAGTAAGGATCATGTAATTTCAAGTTACTGTCCTAAAACAGAACCACATCAGCTCATGACTGGTGAATCTGGATTGCTATACAGTACACCAGAGTAATAGTACACTTGGAAATTCTTGGGGATAGTAAGGAATTGAGGAATTCAGAGATCCATGAATTTACATCAGATTATAAAGACATAGCCAAACAGATGTGACCAGGAAGTTGGACAGGGAAAAGGAGAATTTTTTTTAAAAACAGTCTTTCAAAGGCACCTTCTGGACTGATTTTCCAAGAAATGGTGTCATTGCTTGTGCCAGGTCATTATGGGACCACTCAGAAGTGTCTGAAAAGAAGCCAGTGCTTCTGGACTGGTTTGCACAACCCATATTAATAAAAAGGCTTAGTAAACTGTGAGAGAAAAACAGCCAGGGACCCTAAACCTTAAGAGTGATCTTTGCAAGTCAGGAGAGTATCAGGTGCTACCCTGATGGTGTTAAATCCTGCACCTACAAAACTGCAGAAGTGTCTGTTCAAGACAGCACAAAACCAAGCCATCTGAAAATGCATCATGTATCAAGTGCTCAGAGCACAAAAGGGACATGGGGACCAATGTCTGTTACTAGTTACAGAACATAAAGCAGCAGAAATCAACATGATAATTCCTATGAGACTACGAAAATTCAATTAGGTAAAAGTTTTAAAGTGGTAATAAATGTAATGATACAGAATGTAACCACTGTCTAATCGTTCCTCAGAAATCTCCTACACTGAAACTAGAACACAATTCATTAAACATACTGAATATTATTCAACACTTACTTAAACAGAAGTTCTTGTGTGATAGCTGCAGCTCTACCAGGCAGAAAAGCTGCAGTTCAGCTGCACGACTTCCTTTCATTAAATGAAGAAACCTATCAAATTCACAGAATTCACATACTGCCTATTAGGATGCCAGATCTGCTGCTTTAGGACAAGCACTTCATGGGCAAATCACGATTTTGCACCTTTTCAGACTGTTATGTTTCTTCCAAGTAATGCACCTAGTCTGCATTTTTATAACTGGGCAGATATAAACTCTTAAAGCTCATGCAAAAAAGGACAAAATTTTTATCATTTGACGTGGTAATGCTTCAGACTGTGTAGAAGGCCAGAGTTTATTCTGAAGAGCTCTGTTTAGCTTCTCCCTTGAACACATTTGGGAGTAATGATTAATGAACAGGAAAGTTACGTGTAAGGTTACCCAGGAAAGGAATGGAGAGCTGTTACTGTTTGGAATTTATTGATGAGGGTAAGATAACTATGTTCAGTTTGAATCTAAATTTAAGCACAGGGATCAAGAGTAAACTCAAGAGATTGCTTGGATTCATTTTTACAAGAAACTGACTTAGTTGCAGTAGTGTTAATTATGGATCCCTCTGAAAACTGAGGCTTTACAGTGCTGAAATACATGGAAACATATTCTGCTCTGAAAGAAGCATTTGGAAGTAAGTGATAACCTGTGTTGTTCCTGATGCAAGGTTTGCCAGGTGAGAGAGAAACATTTTAGGTCAGCTGGGATGGTCAGAAGAAACCTTAAGGCCCACAAATATGTTTTCAAGTTGTAGTAGAGATTTCTCATCTGTATTAAAAATCCTATGTTATTTCTATAGTAATGGTAACTGATACATCCAGGTCCAGAGAGACTTGCCCAAACTCTTTAGATGTTCATGTTTTATCCTTCTCTTCGAAGTATGCAGTGTGTGTATTTACTTTTCTGTATATTACAAACTGAGGACCTGAGCAGCCAGCAAGATAAGCACTGCCTTTTGTTTTGATGAACATAGAAACTTTACATGCATTAATACCATAGACACTTCCTCAAGCTAGGAAGGTTTTTCCTCACCACGTAAGTTCACAAGTCAGTCATGTAGCATACTGAATGATTCACGCATGTGAGCAGAAGGGTCTGAAACCAAATCCTCGTATAATATATGTATAATTAGGGATAACCTCCTGCTCACCTCATGAAACTGTCTCTTCTCCCCATGATCACTGACGAGACATTTGCACATACATGGAGGAGACAACATGCTGCTAAATGCAGAATTCCTGTAACTCAGGACAATGTTAAACAAGGCTTTGGACTAAATAGCTGAGAGGGGGCAGCCATCACACCTTTCATTCCAAAACAACCTCCCTCCTCTGGTTTCTTTTCCTTTCTGTTCAAAATTGCAATGGTCGTGAACAGGAACTGAATGTTTGTGCCTGCGCTTTCTGATGACTTTTTAAAAAAGATTCTCCAAAAGATATTGTAAAGTCTGTGTAAGCAGAAAATAGGAATCTAACTTGTAAGTTTTGCCTGAATCGAACATTCAGCAACCTGTAACAGCAGTCGTGACAACTACATTATTTCTTTCCCATTGGAATGCTCCTAAGGGGACACCGTGGGCCAGGGAGGTGAACCCAAAACCCAGCTATTTTCTGTGACTCTAAATATTTTTTTTATTAATCTTTAACTGTTGCTGTGCCTGGCCCATTTTTTATGACTGGTGCCTGCAAATGTTCAGAGGGTTGGGTTTTCCTGGCTAACGTGTCAGCAGAAAGCAGGGTTTGAGGGAGGGGGGACAGTGGCAGACATGGTTTTCCAGAACCAAAAGTTTTGTTTGGATCCACCAGCCTGCATGCCAGACCTGTGTGTGTGCACACGAAGGCAGAGAGCAGCTAGAAAGCTCAGCCTTTCTTTCTTAGGCCTTGGTAGGTGGCTCAGTGTTAACACCAAATCAATTTTCTTGCAAACATTCTGGACCTAACTAAAATGCATCAGGCAAATTATTTGCTGTTTCATTATTCACTCAGCTCTACTTACATGGGTGTGCTCCCATCAGCATTTTGAAAGTCATCAGGAATAATGGAGCCTACCTATGAACACAATGTGAGCTAATGATTGATGAATCACAGTTTTGAAATCAGTAACATATGTTTGTAAAAACTGATTTCCAGCCAGAGTCTGAAGCAGATTAACATAAAATACCCCTATCTACCTACCTAACAAAGATGTTTTGATGCTGGCTTTCAGACTTTTTTGATCAGCCTTACTATTTGCCACTATGCCAGGCAATGGGACTGTACAAGTGGTACAGTTTAGATCAAAACTTCAGCTTCATGTGTGCACTCAAAACGAATTTTTTTAGTATGCAACTCTTACTGCTTTCAGTCCAGAAAAGGTACCTCTACATATCTCTGAAAGAAGACATATAACTTCTAAGCAATTTAGGCTAAAGGTGCTAATCCTTATCTCTCTACTACCAAGTGTCCATAAAGATAAAGTACCTGCTGATGCTAAGGATTAATTCAGCACATGACAAATGACATGGACTCTTTTGGGTACTTCCAGTATGTCCTCAGACCAATTTAACATTCTTCATGACATGCACCTTGCATCTGGGCTGATTTTAAAGAACCAAATGCAAAACCCAGTAACAGTAGCCAGTAACATTATCTCAAGGCTGGAAGACTGGAGATGTTGCAGGAAATCTGCACCTTAGAGGATTCTTTCTCCAATCTTTCTCCACTTTCTCCAGAGCAAAAAACTGGTAAATGTTGGTAAACCTGTAAAACTAAAACTAGATGATACATTTCTCTGTGTAAATACCTCTTATCCAAACTGTGGTAGACCTTTTTGACCTAGGTCAAATATGAATAGATGAAACTCAGATGGCAGATTATTTAGTCTCTACAAGTACTCACACTGATTCATGAAAGTCAGATATTTGAATAAAAATCCCGAAGCTAGTAATTATCTCCAGGGCACAATATAGTCCATACAGCCTACAAAAAGGAGAATGTGTTCTCTCTCTTACTTCCAAAGTTATCTGATTCCCAAGGAGCTCACTGGATAGCGTATAATAAATAGTACAAAAAGGGCAATTATTATGAAAACATTTGATGAGAGGAAATAAGATGATATCTACATGCAACTTAAGGATCTTAGACATATTATGTTACAACCAAGAAGCCTGGATGGCAGTCAGAACTCTACTCATCCTTCTCAAGAATATTAAAACCCAACTTCTCCCCTGATAGCATCAATGATCAAAAGGCATAAACAATCAGGCTTTCTATGCTAATGATTGCACTGAAATACTTCCTTAAGTAGTTTAACCAATTAGAAGGAGCACCAGCCAGTTAAAGGAGTCTTAATAATGGATTAGTTATCCAGAATCCTTTAAAAGAACTACATAGTTTTTGATCTCATGTATCACTCATTTTTTTTCTTAAGACTTCAGCAGATTTTCTGATTTTTAAAATAAAAGAACCCTTCCCAAAGCCTTAGAAAGTATGAAGCTACAAGCCTCTTTGCTTTTTTTTTTTTTTTAGCTTAATTTGTGAATCATTGAAAGTTAATGTACTTGTGGTTCACACATAAAAAAGACGACTTGAAAGTTTAAGTAATATGAATCCCTCTTCTATGTGAGCTCTAACGCAAAGGATTTCTAATTGCTGTGAACTGGCAAGGACAGAAGAAAACCTCTCAAAATTAAATCACATTTCTGTAATTATGTTTCATTAAGACTCAGTGTCAGGGTTAAAGTCTGTTTGAAGTAATGCAAAAATTTTCAATAAAAAGTTACTGTGTTTTATTTAAATGGGAGTGGAGAAATGGGGATGGTTTATTGTTCAGGAATATGTTGAGTGCAACATGTTTAGCAGAAAAAGCATTCTTAACTAAACATGTCCTCCAGTGCTGATTAGATGAATACTTGGCAAAACTTGGTCATTACATATTACATTAACAGAAAGTCACACTCAGCTGTGAACTCTATTCATGCCATATGTTGAGCAATCAGCTCTGCAGTGCAGGAGGGCATGTTGAGTAACTCCACGGTCAGTTCAGAATTAGCAGCAGCATCACATATGTTATTGTTAGCAGAAGCCATACAGACTGTTTAGAGGGTGTGCAATTCCTCTGTCAGCTTATTTAGCTCTAGAGTCAAACAAAACAAAAAAAACCCCACCCTAACTTCATCTTTCTTTCCAATTTATATGGTGTAGTATTTTTTATGTGGGGGAAAAAAAAGCCGGGGGGGAGGTGGGCAGAAACACACATTAGGTTTGGTCAAGGGTTTTGTCTGGAGGGCTTCCTGACCTGCTTCTGCTGTGTCCAAATTAATGTGCCACCAGAGACTGGCCTCATCTGTGGCACAAGTAGTAGTTCTGCCTCCCAGCTGAGCCTGCAGCCACTGCATGAGCGTATCTCCTCTTCTGCTTCACTGCAAAGCCCAGCCTGATCTGCTGATACACAGCTCAACCAGGTGGAACGTGTTAGTCAGCCCTAGCTTGGAAAACTACCCATGAATTCCTGCAAGACAACTACAGAACTGGTGACTAGTGAGCCACACATCTCTCAAAACAACCCTGCTTTCCAAAGGGAATTTAATTCTTGCTCAGCCAGGCTGCAAGCTAGGTTTGAAGGCAACCTGCCTAAGTACTTGTGAGGCCATGCTCTCTGTTGGTTCTTACTCACTTCTGGCTTCTGATGGCTTTCCTGTTACCCTGCAGAGCATTCAGCCTAGAAGCCAGCAAGCCTACTCAAGCCCTGGGTAAAGAATGAAATAATGGAACCGTTTCTGGCAACTTTGCCTTTTCTTTGGTCAGAGAAAGAAAATAAAAGAAGTATTTTGAAGTTGAAACTTCTGGGTGGGGTTTATGTACCACTCATAATGCTAACAGCCACACATAAATACAAGCACATGTACTCCTGCCTTTAAAGGGGTATGGTTTTATCTCAGAGGAGAACAGGAATGTTTAGGAAAACACAAAAGTTTTGCAGGTTAGAAAAGTATTTCCCACACAGTTCTAACCTTAGTAAGGGGAGGCCTCCAATGGTATTTAATATTTCAGACAATTTTGGTTTCAATTAAATTAATAGAAGGGAAAATAAAGAAAGGGCTGGGAGGGGGGTAATTTTTTCCTATCCTGAGGGAAAATTCAATCACTTAAATTGTTCTTTTGCAGAGGAATGAAACAATTGCTGCAGAGGGAACATTGGAAAATGTCATCTGCTTCTGAAATGCAGTTTATACAATGAAGCACCATTTGTGCAGATTCCACTAATACACTCCAATCTAAAACACCAGGCAGACTTCAGTTTTGGTGCTACTTAAAAACTATCCAGATTACTAACAGCCAGGTCTCCACCTCCACCCAACCCTCCCATCCCCTTCCCAGAAGCACATAAATGTTTTAGGGACATAAACCAGTAGTTTTAAGTGCATCTCTTCACAAGGCAACTGAAGCATTTCAGTTGCTTCCTCAGAGGCAGTTCAGGCCCCTGGGTTCCCTTGGTGTCTCAGGAGCATGCAGGAGCTGCCTTGGAAGGCTGAGGCCCCAGAGAGTGAGACTTCAAGTTGTAAAATACATTACTGCAAGTCTTTAGGAATAAAGATGTAGAGATGGATATAATACAGCTTCCCAGAGATGGATACCTAAAGATAGTGTTCATACAACCAGCTATTGGGTATCACAGTACAACAGCATTTAACACCAAAGCACTGAGTGACTATCCCCCAAGGCTGTTGGGCACCCCCAACCCCATATAGTCAGTCAGGATCATTAGTTAAAACTGAAGGACACTGTCTGAATATGATCCCTGACTTCCTGCAGTCTCTGGCAGATCTAACCTTGAGATTCTGTGGATAGTTTTGCAAATGTTACTCTATATATAGTCCATTGTTTCCAGGAACACTTACACGCAACAAAGGTATTTTCACAGGTATGATTCACTTTCTCTCCCCATGCTTTCAGCAACAATTCTGTTTTATTGCTCGTAGGAAAAGTAAGTCCTAGGAACTGATATCCAGCAGTCAGGATTTTTACTACAGAACACTTAAGTGAATCTTGTTTCAAAGAGACAGCAAATGAAACCACAGCCAAGAGAATGAATACTCAAGCCTACATCATCCAAAATATTACTGCCTTCAGCTGGTTCTTGCCCTGTGGATGTTTGTTCTATCACAGGTACTGCTTTCTGCAAGTTATGGCTAAGATGATAAATTCCAGAGAAAAAAAATCCTGAAATGGACTCAAAGAACTCTGAAAATTTTAGGGCCCGTGAGCATTCATATTTCAGAAAAATAAACAAATTTTCACTAAACCAATATCCATCCCTTTCATTCTATATGTGAGCAAAGGCATCTCATCCTTTTCTTCACCAACCTCAACTATCTTCAACACAGCTATTAATTTCTCTAGGCTTTGTCCTCTTCTCAGCTCAAGCAGCATGTTGGTGATGACAACCCTGCACTATTAAGTGAATCTCACATTTACACTGGGAGTGCCAGAGTGCTTTTAAAATCTGGACTATTTTTTTCTATTTCTGTCATCAATGGCCTGGGAAAAAAAAAAAAAAAAAAAAAAAAAGCAGCTGAAAGGGGCATGTTCACTTTCAGAAGTCAAAGAAAAGGGGAGTGGGGGGGTGTGGAAGGGAAACTCTTCAACATGTCTCAAGAAAATACTTTGCAGTCAAACTCCCGCAGCGCACTGCCCCGTTCCCCTCTGCAGCAGCCAGAGAAAGCCGCCTGTGCTCAGGGGCATTGGCTTGGCAGTCTTCTCTGGGTTCCTTCATAGCACTGCTAATCTCCACTAATACTCTCCCATGCTTCATTTAATTTCACTCTCAGGGCTCTTTTTCAAATTTCTCCTCAAATCTTAAACCAATGCTCTCATTGTTTAGGATTCCTTTACTCTGACAAGGCTGACCTCAGATATCCTCTCCTCTTTCCTGCTCTGTAGCTCTGGCACTCCAGTTACTCATTCATATGGTAACCGTACATAATGGCCTCCACATTAATTAAGTAATTTTGGTTCTTTAAGGTACTGCAGAGGGGTTTTCAATCTCTCAGTGCCTTTCAGGCCAATTGAACTCCTTTTTGTTGTTGTTGTTGTTGTTGTTGTTTTTGAACGGGCCAGAAAGTACATGTAAGAGGAGCCAAGGAGAACATGCTTGCTCTCTCTCTGGGCCGTTCCTTTCATTCTGCTTCAGGGTTAGGACAAAACAACATCAGCAAGTCTAATTTGCCCCAGCAGTGGATGGGAGATGACTAAAAACCCTGCAGATTAATTTGTGTCAGATGTATGCTTTAAAGTACGCAAGAGCAAAGGAGAATGAGAGAGAATTTTCAGAAAAACATACTCTTGCTGCAGGACTCAGAAGGGCTTTCTTATTTTAGTTCTCTTGGAAGCTGAGTGGCCCTGAGAAAGAACTCCTGTCTTTTCTTCTGTTCTCCTTCTTTTGTCTTTGATGCTTTCTAGTAATTGGACAATTCAGTGCAAAATCAGAGGGACAGAAAGAAGCTAAACTGTACAGCGGATGACAGACTTTGCAACAACCTTTCTGACCTTTCTAACAAAGGGGGGTTTGCACCATACACACGAGACAATCAGAAAAAGGTGGGTTTGGGGAGGGCAGGTGCCCCACACCATACCAGAAAAGCAAAAGGTGGTGGGAACATCATGGCACTCTGAAAAAAAAGTAATGATTAATGTTGCATAATAAATAATCCTAATCAGTCAGAGACTTCAGGTCAATACATGATACAGACTGGCTGACACTGCAACTGTGACAGTCAGAAGGAAGCTCAAGTCCAAACCAGTTTTCCCGTTGAGTCAGTAGCCCAGAATTGTTCCCTAATGGCCAGATCTGAACACTCAGCTTAAGTGTTCTGACTGGGGGAGTCCTGGGGTATCCTGTTGAAATTCAGGATACATGTTTAGGTGTTACTCAGTGCCACTTCATAAGGAACAACACAATTTTGATTTAATTTTTCTATTTTTTTTCCCTGTATATGACTAATGCATAAGAAGCTGAGAAACAGCATGACTTCTCAGACAGCTTACTGCTATTTTCAGCAAGGCCAAAAACAGTCATCTCTATGTCCAATCTCTGGTTAAAGATGTTGCAACATTGAGGACGAGTCATGTGTGGAGACAGCCACTGTGCAGTAGCTGTTCTGTTGCTAAATAAAGCTGCATTAATTTTGTACTTCCTTAGAACTCATATCCAATCTGATCTGCCCACCACATCTAAAAGCATTTGTTTACTTTTTAGACAGCTATGCTGTTTAGTTCTCTGATGACTGCCTCAAAAATTCTAAGGAAGCTCAAAATAAGCCATGTAAAAGAAGAGCAACATTAGCATGGACTCATCTCTGGCAAGAGCAAGTTCTGCTCCAAAAGCTTCAAGCCTCACCCTTCATTCACACTGTTCCTAATCCTTGTCATATCATTATTATGAGACAGGAAAAATAACATCCAAAGTCCCACCCAAAGTCTGAATCCTGATCTGATTTGGCAGCAAAGACCTAACTGTAAAAACTTTCAAGAGAGTCAAACAGAAAAAAAGCCGCAATATAAAAAAAAGAGTAAAGAAGTTTTGTGGAATTAGACCTTAAATCTTGGTTTCAAGACAGACTAACACTTAAGAGCCTATGTCAAAATTTTCAGCAAGATGTCAGGTATAGTTATTACAGAATTTAATATTGATGCAGTTATACAGATACTCTTAGCAGGTATCATCTATTTCAATCTAGAAAGGAAACAGCAGCATAAGGAAGCAACAATATAGGATGTCTTTATGTCTACAAATGTGGTCATACTGGGAAGTTTTTCAGTAAAAATACATACCAGTAACCTAAATGGTTTTACCAGTGCCAGATCCTCTAGAGAGGATTGAGAATTTCAGAAGTTTTAGATGTCTGTATCACACCAATTTCACTACAATTTTGACAGGTAATAGCATTTCCAGGCCCATATGTAAGCAGCAGATCACATCTGAGAAAGAGAGATCTTAAGTTACTTGAGCATTCTGAAAATATTATTTTTAAGGCTGGTGAAATGTATAAGAATTGGCAAGTTTAAAGATAAAGTGAACCTCCTCAAAGGAACTCAATTGAAGAAAGCCATTCAGACGATAAAATAACAAAAGGAAACAGAAATTTGTAATAATGCTGATTATATTGGCAAGTCTTCTTTCTCCATAACGCATACTTGTGGAAAATAGCAACAACAACTATAGCAATACCTACAATGCTGCCTGAGCATTTTTATCTGAGCCAAAACTGCTGTTATCTTCATGTATACAAGAACAAACTGAGTCCCGGAGAAGATAAATTCAGTAACATCTGGATCCTTAGTTCTCTGATTTAAGTCCCACTAGAAGCTTACAAACGTTCAGTGGAGGGAGAAAGGAATTTTCCTTATTTTATCTGATCCATGGGAAAACCTCGGCTTCCTTGACACAGTCTATCAGTTTTAGTGTGCCTAGTGCTAGAAAGAAAAGAGGCAGCCTCAGCCTGCAGATAACTGATCCGACTGATCTCTATCTGCAGCTGTAAATTTGCTCATTGACCATTCATATCAGTGCTAGCTCCAGCTCAGAAGAGCAGCTCAAATGCATGGCCTGGGGTTTGCAGGACAGCAAACCCTCTAAGCCCTGGCTTGGAGCAGCTTGAAGAGAAAGGGAATCACAGCCTTGCTTCATGCCATAGCAGGATGAGTCTAAAAGTCACAAACTATCTTCTGGCTACCCTGCCAGAAATGTGGCTGTGTGATCATGCCAGTAGGCACCCAGTCCAGTACCAATCTTTCTGGCACCAAAGCCTGAATCGTCTATCCCAGGCCAGATAGTGAATTGTGGGAATGTCCCACACTACTATTTCTCCTGGAGATTCATACAAGATTAGAGAAATCACATCAGCATTTCCTTCTCCTTATCTAAGCTGCTCTCCTCTCCAGATAAGGATCACTCTTATTGCTCATCTTAGACTGGGAGAGCAGTTTCGATGAGGACTCGGGAGTACTTGATCCTTCAAGACTAGCAGGATTACATGAAATTTGATGTTCATGCCAGTTACCATCTCAGTGAATATCTCCTGATCAGTGCCCCCCTCTAAGGTTAAACTTGCATTTCTGGACTGTACAGTTCTAGTCCAGAAAGTACTATTGTAATCATTTCTTCTGAGAGTAGGCCTCATGGCTCAGGTATGCAGAGCCACAAAGAATGGTTGTCTTCTTGTACAGTAAGAAGAGGGTACATGAGGAAGGTGATCTGAATGATGATGCAGCTCTCATCATTCATCCTACCATGAAGCCTGTTGTTAATCACTAACCATCACTATCAAAAAGTCTTCTAGTATTTCGTGACTTAAATATCTGAAAAGTGGTAGAATCTCAGTCAATTACTGATCATTACTATCATTATAATATCTGCATTATATTTCAGAACAGAGGAAGAACATTGAAATAACTATGAAGCTTACAGACAGCTTAAAATATGATATCCCTATACTGCTGCTTGCCTATGTTTCCTCATTTTATTCTGTGTTTATATTTTGAATTAATGAAGCACTTATACAATAGTTTGCATAGATACCAATACAGATTTCTGCCATGAATTAACACAAAATAAAAACAACAAATTATTTATAAGCAAGGTATATACTCCTGAAAAACCTGTCAGCCCACAGCTTGGACAGGGGCACTCTGTGCTGGGTCAGGAACTGGCTGGAGGGCCGGGCCCATAAGAGACAGGTGCTGAACGGTGCTGCATCCAGTTGGCAGCCGGTCACTAGTGGTGTCCCCCAGGGATCAGTGTTGGGCCCAGTTCTGTTTAATATCTTTATTGATGATTTAGATGAGGGGATTGAGTCCATCATCAGCAAATTTGCAGATGACACTAAGCTGGGGGGGAATGTGGATCAGCTGGAAGGCAGGAGGGCTCTGCAGAGGGACCTGGAGAGGTTGGAGAGTTGGGCTGATTCCAACGGGATGAGGTTCAACACGGCCAAGTGCCGGGTCCTGCATTTTGGCCACAACAACCCCATGGGGAGCTCCAGGCTGGGCACAGAGTGGCTGAGAGCAGCCAGACAGAGAGGGACCTGGGGGTCTGGATTGACAGGAAGCTGAACATGAGCCAGCAGTGTGCCCAGGTGGCCAAGAAGGCCAGTGGCATCCTGGCCTGTATCAGGAACAGCGTGGCCAGCAGGTCCAAGGAAGTGATTCTTCCCCTGTACTCAGCGCTGGTGAGGCCACACCTCGAGTACTGTGTCCAGTTCTGGGCCCCTCAGTTCAGGAAGGAGATTGAGGTGCTGGAGCAGGTCCAAAGGAGGGCAACCAGGCTGGTGAAGGGACTCGAGCACAGATCCTATGAGGAGAGGCTGAGGGAGCTGGGGCTGTTCAGCCTGGAGAAGAGGAGGCTCAGGGGAGACCTCATCACTCTCTACAACTATCTGAAAGGAGGTTGTAGCCAGGGGGGGGTTGGTCTCTTTTCCCAGGCAACTACCAGCAAGACAAGAGTGAGTTTCCATCAGTGAAGGCATAAGCGAGACTTGGCTCTCACACCTGATGTGCCTTAGAACTGTAATAGTCTCATGCTGGGATCTTAGAAATACTCCAGTTTTCACAACACTACGCTAAATATGTGTTGAAGTCCATTCCTCCTCAGGCTTTTACTGACGTGCCATTTTAGAATTGCCCCATCCCTGGAAGTTGCCTTGTGCAACCTGGTCTAGTAGGAGGTGTCCATGACCAGTCTTGGTGATCTCTAAGGTCCCTTCCAACCCCAGCCATTCTATGATTCTAATTGTTTGGGGGAAGAAAAAAAAAAAAAATAGGCATCTAGATACTTCGACTAGATAGCTTCTAAATTTTCCATTTGACTACATATTTTTCTTTAAATGTTCTTTGACTCTGACACTTGCCATCAACCTACACAGGTAACAGCCATTCATGTTTCATAGGACCATCCCTGTTAGTTTTCTGTGTAAAACAGAAGAGGTCACTTTATCTCAAACAAACCTGAATTTGAAGTTGGAGTAGTAAGCAACTTGAGTGCAAACAAATCAAGCAATCTTGCTCTGAAGCCAGCATGAACCAGCTCCTCACTGAAGCCCTGCAAATGATCTTTGGGGGAAAAGGAAAGCATCTGCTTTTGAGAAGCCAAAGTGGAGGAGCTTTTAGTCTGATAAATGTAAACCTGCACAGGACCTGCCTTACCAGGTGACCCCACTTCTCCTTCCCCAGCACCAGCATGCTCCAGCAACCTCCAAGCCCCTTCTTCAAGTTCTTGGGAAAGAGGAGAGATGTTTGCTAAGGGTTTGCTGAAGAGTTTATAGCTTGCCAGCTGTAAGAACAAACTCAGACTTATTTGGCTTCTGTGAACTGGGCTAAATCAATGAAACATCAGAGCTCAAACTTGATGCTCTATTTCCTTCAATCTGAGGTTCTGCTCGCTATAAACGTGATCTGGAACAGCACGTGTGAGACTGTGAAGAAAAAAAGAAATGAAAACAGAATGCGATTGTACGTGAGATCAGTTCCATGCTGATGTGATAATACGTTCAAAATTCTCATTTCTGTAGAAAGCTGACCACAGGCACTTCATCAATCAGCCTTTCGATTTGTAACGTGTTCCGTATGGTTCTCCGTCATTACTTAATGGAGAACATCCCCTCCAAAAACATCTGACTCTGAGCTCTGCGTCTAGAGAGCTGCTCGTGTTTCAACCACGTTTCCCAGAAACTGAACACTCAGCAACATATTCATTATAGTGACAGCCACCACTAATGAGAAACAGCCATGCATTCATTGAATCTTTTACAATCCAAATAATTTTATATTAACAGCGACAAAAAAATCTCAGATTCATTTACATGACAACTGAATCTCTAAAATCTCAGTTTTAACGTCCTAAAAGTTAATACTGAATTGGTGGTTGTACTTTTCTCCTTACATCTTGTGTTTCTCTGTTTTTCACCTCTAGTTAGGCCAGTTGTTCTGACATGTGTTCTGCATATCAGAAACAGGAAGCTGGGGCATGAATTGGAGGGTTTATCAGAAGCTGAGAGCTAGTGAAAAAAAACCAACCAAAAAAAACCCCAACAAACAGTAAGTCCATAAGAAGTAAAAGGCTCAAACAACAGCCAGGGACTGCATTTGATCAGAAAGGCCTAAAGAAAGCAATTTGAAAAGCTAAGGCATTTATTGAAGAGCTTCATTATTTTCCTGCATCAGTTCTCTTTGCTCAGAACATCAGGGGATTACTAATCTCAAACCTTCTTGTTGCCTTTTGTTTGGGTGGCTGGTTTTGTAATAAAGAATAGCAGCAATACAAGATTTTGAATTGCAAATATATGAAACAAACCAAAAAAATAATTACTAGGCCCACAAGGCATGCAAATTGTGAAGAAACTAAAATTTTAGGTTGCATGAAAACAACCACTGTTCCAAAAGACTGGAGGTAGCAAGCACTGTACCTTTCTTTAGAAGAGTCTCTACTGGTTATTCAGAACATTACTTAGAAATGGTTATTAAAAGCAAAATAATAAAACAGCTGGATGTTCAGTATGCCACAGAGTCTAAACAGCAGGATTTCTGCAGAGGAAACCTGCATGTCACTAATCTGCAAAGAATTATTTAGAACTACCAACAACACACTGACAAAGGATAATTTATTTTCATAATGAACCTGACAGAGACAAAGCAGGATACCAGGCAAGACAGAGCTACAGTAAAAATGAGAGTAGCAACACCCCCCACTTGCAAACTGAGTGGTTTACTCCCAGGAACTTCAGTAGAATTTGTTCCAGGAATAAATGTTTAGAAATGGAAGGAAGAGTTTTACAACTACTCATATTTGTGTTATGATCTTCATCAAGGCAACATACAAAGAATTTCTTTCAAAATTTTAAAAGGGTATTTTAATTAATAGTATTTTGCAAGCTAATTAAGTCAAGGTCAGAGTTGAAAAGTCAACACATATACTAAGTTCAAAGCATGATTAATTAGCACTTCTTGTTTTTTAAAACACACTTCACAGGAGTGTATTATGTTTCATCACATGAGGAAAGTTTACATTTTTCTCCTAAAATCACTGCTTTTAACACTATGATCCCTCCAGAGCCTCAGTCCTGAATGGCTCATACTTTTTATCTTCACTATGGAAAAAAGTTATGATCTTTGCTGTTGGTAAAAGAAGAAAGAAGTGAAATTTAAACTCACAAATGACACAAATGCCCCCTAACTTTTGTTAGATTGCTTACCAAATTCAAATGGAAGAGGCAGAAACTCCATCCTTTGGGACAGTAATTACCAAAATTAAAGAACTCCTAGAAAATGCACAGTACAAGAAGCTGAGTCTCTGAAAAAAAAAAAAATCTTTTCTAAGGGAAGGGCTGCGAAAAGTCGGATCATGGAGTTTTGAACACTTTAAAATACAAGGGAGAACAAAGTTGGAAATTAAGGGGTTTGAGGTAGAAGATGAAGAAAATATGATAGAATTTTTTTTTAAAGTAGCTAATTCAGAGAAAAGGACAAAGCAGCTCAAAGAATTTTGAGGAGAATTTTTTGGTTTACAAAAGGGACAGCTACTAAGCCTCAGGACACAGCAGGTATTATTTTACAGAAGAAAAAAATTGCAGACGATGGAAAAAAAAACAACTAAGGGGCTTGTTGATGGATTTCTGCATGCATAGACAAAGAAATAGAAATGTGAATGTTGTAACACAGAAGCAAAGCAACTAGCACCCTAATCACCAAGGCTGGATATCAGCACAGGCAGCCAGGGCAGGAAGAAGTGTGAAGTGATAGGGCACATGTTAAGTACAAGGCTAATCCAGGTAGCTAGCTTGCAGGTGCAAAAAATAAGGTTGAAATTATATTTAGTCAAAACAAGAAGCTGATTGGAAGCACATTTGAAAATTACTATTAGGGTGTGCCTCATTACACTGCTTATCACTCAGATTATTCTCTTGACCTTTTAGTTGACTTCATTCTGAAAGTGCACAGGTGCTTTGTTGAACTGAAACTTTTTTTTTTTTTCTCATCCTGAACTGCCACAGAATGGCTTTTCCAGCTGGTAAAGAGCTGGTAGGCTCTGTGCACACCTACTGGGGGATTATTTTGGTGTGTTTCCCAAAGATGTGGTCAGAAATAAACTTCAGCAACTCTATATGTTGAGGAGGATTTCCTTCTAAGCATTCACATGTTTATCTCTGAACAAATTATGCCAGATCTGGCACTGGCTAAATTTTGAACTGAAACTTCCAGAGATGTTTATTTTCCCCAATCTGTTAAAGCTGTCAGAGATCCATCTATTACATTTCAGCTGTTTGGAACCCAGAAAGTGTTGCAGTGGCACCAAAAGGGCTGCAGCTACAGATTTCCTATCTGACCTGGAGCAAATATGAAGATTTTTCCAACTCTTGTGGTGACAGGGAGTAAGGTTCAAGTGTTGGGCTGTACATATGCATAGCACTTGTCTGCTTGAAAGAAATTAATCAAAGTTAAATATACATAGGGTTGTAAGGTGGAATGAATTGCCAGTTGTTTTAGTTATATTAATAATTGCTTGAATACCTTGCTCACATGTAATCCAGCTCCCTTTTGTTTTGAGAGACTTAAAAATGCTACATAAATATATGTATGCATTTCTAAATAACAAGGACAGTCATAATGCCTTGGTACCAGAAAATGTGCAGAACATGTTATTTTGCTTTTCCTCAGATTATTGCATTGATGGTAATGTAATAATACTTCCATTCTCATAGATGGTGGATGGACTGAGAGGACTGAACTGTGGCTAGGTGCTAGTGAACACAGTTCCTAACACTAAACTTTGGATATTCCACCTGCCCAAAACTGTTTTCCTAATATTAGTTGAAGGTAAATTCCAGATCTTTATTTCTTGCAGGTAAAGCTGAAAACCTGGGTGTTGGTGTAGGCAGGCATGCTGATCCAACCAGCATGAATAGCAACAGCATCAGGCTTGAATTTGGAAAAACAGATTTTGTTTGTTTAAAGGCATTTAAGGCTTCTTAATACAGGTGGAGAAGAAGTGCTTGAAAGCACTGGATTTTCAGCTTTACACTGAACTGAATGGGAGCTCACTCTGCTCCTTCTGGACATAACCATGTCCCAGAGAGAAAGTGGGATCTTACTGACAGACTGAGAATAAAGAAGTAGAAAGAAAGATTTACAATGCCATGAATAAGCAGTTCCCTCTTTTCCATTTTGGTAGTTTACACTTTGAGCTCAGTTTGCCAAGGGGAGGAGACACAGCGGTGTTCCCACCACACTCCCTTTGCCAGGCATCTACAGGGCATCCAGCCCTGGGCTCCCACTGCTACCACAGGCTTCCCATTGCTGATAATTAATTATTTATAACTAACAAGTGCTCTCTCTGTGTACCCATTACTAATAACTACTTATGAGGATTATTGTTGTTACTACTATGCTAGCAGTAGGCTAAAGCCCAAGTTCCCATCTTGGTTTTTACTCACACCAAATTATTCTCAGTAAGCAAGACCTGACTTTGGTGTGATTATTTGGTCAGTGCTACTGTTTTGCTTCCTGAATTTTGTGGCTATACCATTTACCATTTTTACCACCAGTAATAAACTTGCCTGGTTATTTTGCAAGTGCAGATGAGCTACCACTCTCTTCCTCCACTTTGGTGGTAGGGAAAGTAATTTCTAATTGTATTGTTTGGTTTTTTTGGGTTTTTTTAGTTTTTATCTAGGAGTCAGAGAGAGGGTGACTCATTTCTGTTTGCAGCTGCCTCCTACTGTCCCCTTGAATCATAAGTTTGGATGGAACATTACTGCCATGTTCTCCATCGTTTGTAGAAAGGGCAAAATCAACCAACCATTCAACAAAGCTTCACAAAACCTGTATTTCTTATGCAACAAGAAAACACTCATTTTATAAATAGCATATGACTTTTTTACTGGATGAAAGCAGATATCACTATCGGAGAGCAGTTATTGAACATATTCTTCAAAATCTGAAGAAAAAAAAAGGAAAATGTTAACTTGGTAAAATGCAGATAAATTTCTTCTTGGCTATCACTGGTCTACTGATCAGGCACAAATTCCAGAATACAGAAAAATCTATGCTTGCTGTAATTTCATTATGTGTTACATAAATATAGTATATAAGTTTTATGTGTATACTAATTCTTATTTCTTATTTAATGTTGTCCTTCCATAGGCACTAAAAGCCAGAAAATGTACAGATCTCTTTATTCATGTTTATAGAAGTCAGCATAAGGTAGCCAAGGTGTGATGAGAAGCACTGTTGTACCTGATTATATCAACTTTTTATTTTCTTTTAATATATAGGCAGCATGGTACTGCTGATGTCTTTAACCATTCTGTTCTCCATTTTTAAAATACTTAGGTGTGAAAAAATTAGTGATGTTAGGCACTTTAGTTAGTCTGGTATGGCATAATAAGCTTTATTAGATCTCAAAACACCCCTTTTTCGTCTCTTTAATAATTTCCTGAGTATGACATCCATATGAATAATTCATTAACGACAACTAAAGTCAGTCATTTCCCAAGATGCTGCACATTTATTCAGGACTCAAAATCCCTCCTTTTAATAACTCTAAGTCTATTTGGCTGAATTTGAGTTTGGGAAGTTAAGGCGCAGAAGGGGCATTTTCCGCAGCAGCCCGTGGATGGTGTTCAGCTGAAGGCACAGCTGTTTGAACAGCTCTTTGTGTGGGTTACCAGGGAATGCCCACAGAAAGCCCATTTGTGTGCTTTACTGGGGGAACTGGGGGGGGGGAGGGATTCTTTACAGGCACTGAAATGCATTTTCTACTCCTGCACAATCTCCTTCCAAGTTTTGGATCTCGTGGCACATTTTTATGCTCCCTGTTGATCTCATCACCATCATGATGAGAAAACAGGTGGAGGCTCAATTTTTGTGCTTCCCATTCTGCCCTTGCTGCCTCTTCCCACCCGCTGCCCTCTTTCTCCTCCCTCCCCCACTGCAGTTACCCAACAAAAAGCAGCAAGTGAAAAACTAACCAAGGAAATGTTTCACAAAAAAGAATTCCATGGCACCCTCTCCCCAGCACACACACACAAAAGGCAGCCTTAGTAATAACTACAATCATCCAGCAAATCCAAAAAAGCCTCCATAATGAATGTATGAAAGTGTGAACTGTGAAACTGTGTTATTCAGTTAGTTCTTGGCAGAGAAGTTTTAACGTAAATAGGTTTGACATTTGATTTGAAATAGACACTTTTTCATTCTTTTTCCTTTTTTTTTTTTTTTTAATTTTCCCTTTAATTTACTCTTTCCTTTTTTCTATTTCTGACTGGAAATGAATTATATTCAGAGTCTACTGGAGCACAGATAAACTAGAGCTAACATATTCTTAACTTGATCACATTCTGAAGTGATGTAGAGAGGTGCAGTAAGCAATTCCATGGAGAGAAAGGGGGAGGGAAGAAGGGAGGGAAGGGAAAGCCCTCCACGAATATGATAAGGAAAGCTGGGATGAATTGTGGGCTCTGTTCTCTGTTATCCAAGGGTGGCTAGCTGCTGCTGCACTAAAGGCCTTTATTCCCTGCCTGTGGGAAAGTGGTGGGCGAAGGCTGCCTTCTCAGTTACACTGCACATGCAGATTTTAATTAGCTGGATTAAAAACAAGACCGTATCATGTCCTTTAGCAGTATTCTATCTAGAAACAAAAGATTTTCTTTCTTGGCTTCAGCAAGCAGCACAGTACAGCATTAATAAAAAAAAGGTCATGGCAGTTCAAGATGAAAGGTCACACATGATAGAAACTCTATGTGAGGGGGACATCATGTTTATCTCTGGGATAAAGCAGCTCTGTCCAGGAAGGTCAGCACAACGTGCCTCAGCAATACGAAAATATAAACATATGTGATGGACAGAAGGTGGAGTGGAAAGTTTGGTAAAGCAGCTTCAGTTGTGGAAGTAGCAAGGAAAAAAAAATAGATGGAGAATTGTCAGAGAGAAAATATAAGATGAAAGGTTCCAGCTTTAAAAAAGCTAAAGGGGGTCAAAAGCAGCCTGAATTAAACCTGGGATGGTGCTGCAGAACACAGCCAGAACCTATCCAGTGTGAATAAGCATCAAGCCTGTGGAGATACCTGGGCCACATGGCTACATCCTCACACAGCACAGGCCACTCACACATGGGCAGAGCCTGCATCCTTGTGCCCATGAAAAGACCATGAGAAACTGCCCCCTGGGTCAAGCTTCAAGCCTCTAATTCTAGAATATCCCCAAACTATTTGGGCTGAGATTGTTGGGGTTTGTTATGTTTTATTTGGGCCACTATAGTTATTGTGTTGGGGTTTTGTGTGTTGGGGTTTTTTTGTGTTTGTTTTGTTTTTGTAATGGAGAGTCAGGCTTTTCCCTAGTGAAGACCAAAGGAATCTGCATGTACTTCCAGAGGAGCATTAACAACTCTCTAACCCACAGCCTTCAAGGCTTTGCCCTGGAATGCACCGAGCATTTTCACCACTCTGGTATCAGTGGGAGGGAAAAGCAAGCCCTCCCTTTCTCAAGATTCGACTGCAAAAATAAACACATTATGGCCTTGCAAACCTTAACTGATGCAATGGTCTCAGTTAGTCTGAGCAGGGCCACTGTCATATGCAAGCATCCATGGGACAGTGCTTCAGGCTCGAGGAGCACTATGGAAAGGGAAGGGGAAGAGAGTCAAAGGTAGACTGGGTCAAGTGTTCTTCCTTTGCTTTGGCATACTTCCTGCTTTTCAAAGTTCAGCTCAGAAAACAGTGATCAGTTTCTTTGTAAATCATTCTGAGCAACAAGTCTCTTTCTTTTTTCTTCTTTCTTCTCTTTTCTTTTTACAATTCTTTGTAAAATTTTCATTCATACCCCAGGCCAGGTATAACTATGTGCATGTCAGGCTCTCTAGCCTGTTTTGTGTGACTGATCCATGAACAGGTCAATGAAGAAACAAAGAGTCTTTCTAACCTCAGAAACATTGGCTGAAAGCAAACAATCGAGTTCCCATAGTCCAACAAGGTGCTGCACATCAAATGACTGCATTAATTACCAGCACACCCAGCCTGTAGCAAACCTGAGGCAAAAAATTTGTTAGCTTAAATGTCGTTGAAATCACTACTTGTCAGCCTCAGTAATTCAATCATATGTCTGAGCTCAAAGTAAAGGCTAGTGCTAGAAACCAGAAACCTTCTGGATAAAACAATACAGTTTTTCATTTCGAGGGGCAGTTCAGTATAGTAGTTACCTACCAAACTGATAACACAATGATTAAAATGTCCCAATTCTGCTGCTGCTGCCTCTGAGATCATTGGAAAATCATGGTTTAATTCAATACGTGCAAGTTATTTTCTGTAATCTCAGTAATACAGCATGGCCTAATATAATCACTTTGTATGATGAGCTTTTTAAACCTTCATTGGCCTCCGCTGTCATTTATCTTTTGAATAGAGAAAAAGATGATCACATGAATTGCCTGATTCTTATTTATATTGCTGCAGGCAGAAGTATAATATAGGATTGTAAAATACAGTGTTACATGAATTAACTGGGTTACCAGGCTCATAGAGTGAGCCCTAGAAAAAAGGACCATCAGCCCCCCAAACAATCTTACACCACGGGACACTTCAGGATTATCCAACCCCCCCACAAACCCAGTACCCTGACTCTGAAAATGCCTTGACATAGGGGTGAATGCATTTGTGTCCATTTTTCAGGGTGTAAGATTAATTCCTTTCCCAAACAAGTGAAACAAGTTACCACAGAAATCAATTGTGATTTTCACGTTCACATCAGTTTATGTGACCTCAAGCATCTGGTATGTTTGTATCTCAGCACCAGTGGTTTTTTACCCATTCATCCAAATAGGGTGCTGAGTTATAGATCATCTTATGTATTTGACCAGAGCCACAGAAAATCCTTCATTTCAGAAAAGACCTGATGCTGGCTGTCTCAGAACCTCTGCTTCTATGATAAACCTCTCAGTAGTTCAAAACTAACCAGAAGTTTTGAGCGAGCAAAAACCCTATTTTTAAATCTCAGTGAGATTTGAAATATATTCATTTCAGTACTCATTTGGTAAAAAACAGAACAAGAGAAAAAAAATCAAAATGTGAAGGAGGTGACCAAACTAATGATATACTTGCCAGTGGCTTCTGGTCACTGAGGCCAGTAAGGGTTTTCTGTTGACTCTTGGCAGTGCTGCTGAGGTTTCACTCTGACACTAAATAAATGAAACAGAACAAACAAGGCATGGGTCTGAAACCATCCATACTATTAAACCAGTCCCTGGCATAGTCTTGGTCCAAGACTGCTTGTGCTCTTCCAGACAATGCCAAAGCACAGCTCGGGTATTAACTTAGGTCAGGGACCACCTCCAATAGGTATTTTGGATGTGGCCATCGTGATTTGGAGCATAAAAGAGCTTATTTGTGGGATTGCAAGCTCTTTCCTGACAGTTGGCCTCCAGGAAAATCCTCTAACTAATTTTATTTAATAGTTTAGATGTAGTCAGTGTGTCCAGGCCTTCCTGTCTTTTCCAGTCTTGCCAAAGCCAGCAATCTGTTCTCGGTCCAAACACTGTCAGTATGACATGCCATTCAGTAGGGTGACACGAGTAACATGATTTGACCATGCAGCTCTCAAAAATGCAACATAGTCCATAATATTTTAAAAAACCCACACTGTTATTTGTAGGGAGGACCAGAGCAGACCTAGTACTAATAAACCACAACATAAAATTATTCAAACAATTGAAGAATGAATAGGACAATTTGTTTCAACTAATTCGGGGTTAGTTCTCTGTTACTATACAGTTGTCTGCACAGTAAATGTATAGCTGGAGAGCCTTTTTATAAATACAAACTGTGATGTTATGTAATTTCCAGGCACATTGTTAAAACGATTAAGAATAGAAACTCTTACTTTAAGTATCATAGAAAAAAATGAAGGCTCTAGGTGGAAGAAAACAGGCATTTTAGACAAAGACCTTCTCATTTACACAAAAATCATCAACATGTGGCTTATATGTTGTATGTGGCAGCTGCAACAACATTCATATCTCAGTGTGCCTGATCTCAGGCAGAGAAAGGGAAGTGCTGAAAACAGTAGCATTCCTCATGGATCTGCTCCAGATCCCACAGAAGTCTGAGAGAATCTACTCTCCATGCTTGCTTTCACACTCGGGCAGCACAGCTAATGCTGAGCAAACAGACCACAACTATGTGGCTGTCTCCCAGAAAGCCAGGCACATAAGAAAAGATTTATATTCCCTCCCTAAAGTCTGGATTTTGGTGGGGAAAAGGAAGAGAAGTAGAGAGGTGACACTACAGCCACCTGGTTCCTTCAGCAAAGTCTGTCTAGCACTAACCCTGACATCTGTAAAGGCCTTCAAGCCCTCAAGATCCATTGGATAAATAACCATGGTGGAGGTGGTTTGGGGGGAGACATGGGCTATGGTGTTCTTTATTATTATCTCTAATATGATGTCACAAAACATTATCCCTGCTAGAAATTCTCATAACACAATATTAAATAATCACAACACGAATGTGAGCCTTAGGCTTAGCTGGCCTACACGGCCTGCAAAGATCATCAATTTAAAGATTCTGCTGCTGGGAGCTGAGAAACAATGACATCTCTGGGGAAAAACACATCTTTCTTTTCACCTCTGCACTTCACTCCTGATGTTTCTGCCTGGCTTTAGCTTATTCCACAGGGAAAGAGAAGGGAGCAAGCTAGCTGAACGTGGCCATTGCACTAGATAGGAAGATATGGGGCTGGCTCACAGAGCAGGTAAGGTCCTTTACAGCTTCCCAAGGACAGTTCAGCAGCTGAATGACTGTGAAAGGTATGGACTCCTTCCCTTCCTTCTTTGCATGCGTTTTGAAGACCTCATCATTTCACTCCACTGAGAATGGATTCTAAAGTCCACATAGTTTCATTGTTTGTAAAAAATGTCTTAGGATTCACCACAATCCCATGTTATATATTAAGGTTGCAGTTTTACACACACATTCAAAGGAAAAAAAAATATTAATTAGATATTAAGAAACTACCGCATCCAGATTTGGGCTGTAAGTTTTCCACTGTTCAGGGGTATCTGGAACATATTTAGTTATTAGTGTTATTAGCTGTATGTTATGTGGTAATTTAATACAAACTGTAATTGTGTGCAAAAATTGTTCAGAATTCAGCTCCTGATTTCTGATTTCCAGCTACATTCTAATTTTAAAGCATTTTATTCATGCTTTTTGGTCTTGACCCTTGTTTGTATGATGGAAAATTATGATAAAAGGCCATCAACAATGTAAAGAAAAAATTCAAGAAAATAGGTAGGCTCTTTTTATTTGTTTTTTTTGTTTTGTTTTGTTGTTGTTTTCTTTTTAAATATAGACAGAGGTTCCAAAGAGTAAAGGCAACCCCAGAGTTTTTGCATCTCCAGCCTGTAAGCTTCTGTCACTGCATGGAGGGAGAGGAAAATGGCAGAAAGGGAAGAAAGTCCTGGCCAGGGTCAAGCTGGTGCAGTCAGGGGTTTCACTGAGCTTGCATCCTGACACCAAGTGCTCTTTCCACCCTCTTTCAGTTTCTGTTTTCTCCAGGTGGCAAAGAGCTTTCTGTTTCATCATGGGGTAAATATGGGTTTGGCACATACACACAAAAAGTGCATTTCATTTTCTCTGGGAAATGTAAACAGCATCATATGCAGCCAGCACCACCAGTCACTGTAATGTAACAGCAGAGAAAGCTCTGGTTCATAACTGGAGTTTGCCTCCTGAGTGGCACAAACAGATGAAAAGTAAAATAATTAGTTTGAAAAAGTTCATCGATTTATCCTGGTGGCAAAAAAACCTCCTTTGTTTTATTTTATGGTATCTTAAGGATCTTGTTTCCCATTTTTGCTTATGTAAAAAAAAAAAAAAACTGCTGTGTAAAAAAAACCAGCACACTCAAAAAGCATTCAGAAAGGGAGCAATAGTTTTATCCTGCTGTTTGTGTGATTCCAATAGGTGTATTTAAATGTAAATGCTACCCTTTCACCCTTGAGCCACCTATTCTTGCAGCCAGCAGAAAGAGAGCATTCATGGCACGATGTCTTTATGAGGACAGATCTTATACTTAATTTCTCATGTTAATCAAACTCTTTTCTACTGCATTTTTTTAAGATTAAAAGCACAATATTAGTCTAGTGGCTCAGCAGCTAGATCACTGCTCTGTCCCATGTGAGACGTGGGTTCAAAGGAGCGTCAGGCAACTTAGCAGGGAAGTGTATGATTGAAACTGCAGCCACAGTAAGTTTCAGTCCTCCACTCTCACAGAATTTTTAAACTTTCCATGATCTCCTCCTTCAGGCCAGCCAGAGTCACCCTTCTTCCAGCTCCTTGCTGGAAATGGTGTCCAGCTGCTTCTCCCTTAGAGGAACTTATTAGGGAAAGGTCTTGAAACCCCAACTCTAAACAATCTACATCCACTTGGATCAAAAGGAGGTGTCACTTTTTTTCAGAATAAATGTTTTCCTCTGTCTGAAGCAAGGTTGCATGTGACAGACATCAGACTTTGGCTTGACATCATGCCTAAGCAACAATGAATACCATTTGCAGCATGGCTGTATCATGGACTGTCTATGTTCAGCACTCCTGCCTATTAGAATTCTTTTTGTGACGCTGTTCAGAGGATGCAGCTCTAGGGGGCCTTTGTGCAGAGTGACATTCAAATGCTTAACAATTTGATATTTTTCTCCTTGGATCCTACAGCCCAAGTACAAGCCACATTATTTTCTCATTCTTTACAAGCTGTGTGACGCAAGACAGAGAAGTCTGTGTGTGTCTCAAGCACAAGCACCAATGTCAGGCAACCCCACTTACTTCCCTCACTTCCCTCTCCCTTGATACAGAGCATATGTCTAAAGCACATGAAAACTGAAGGGAAACAGCCTATTATTTTAGGAGGTGCAGGACCAAGCACCTGGAACAGTGAAATACTTGGAAAGCACTTCTGTAAATCTTTTAGGCTGTAATATATTAAACAATTAAGAGGTGTTGGTATTTCAGTGCTCCAGGGCATTCAAAACAGGGAAGTCCCCTTTAAAGGCACCAGAGCGGAATGTGTATGGTCATGCTCTTTAAAAGAAAAACTACCTTTTTTTTCCACCCTTTCAGCAAAAAGTCCAATTTTCAGCTGACTTGCTCATTCAGCAGAGGAAATGAAGCCAGATTAGGTTAATGCTGTTTTAAACAGTTAACTCCTAAAAAAAAAAAATAAATTCTAAAGAATATAAAATATAATTAGTTACTTTTTCTTTGAAAACTGTACTCAGGTAATTTAGAAAATATTTTTACTGGTAACCTTAATGCATTACTTGCATACCCAGGACTGCCAGCACTACAGGTACTATATGTTAATCAGTAAATTGCTGATACCAGCTACAGCCAACCCTTAAGAAACCCAACATCTCTTACGTCCTTGCTTCTATTTTTCTGACAACAATATATCGGTACCTGCGCAACATAAAATTAGCATGAAAGAAAGAGAACTTAATCCTGACAATTCTTAGTTGAGCACACAGCAAAATTAAGTGTGTTAATAAAGGCTTAGCTAATTCTTAGAAAAATCTTCTTAGTGTACTTTAAAGTACATGGAAGTGAAATGGAAGACCTTTTAGACAGCTGGACAGAAAGACATGCTCACACACACACAAGCCCCACACATATCTAGTATATATTTACATATATGCATATAGACACATTCTAGACAGACAAGATCTAGAAAACTTTAAAAGAGAAATAAGAAGAAATTACCTACTGATCTCTGTAATGCCAACAAGTGCACAAATTCACTGGAAGAACTTTAGAATTGTCTGCTCTAATATTTTGAAATAATGTTAGCAATCATTTCCACTAAAATATTTTTGTCTTACGAAGAAAATTACTTACTAGAACCTAAAAACTATTAACAATGGAAAATGTCTGCTTCAAGCTGCTTGCAAGAAAAAGAAATACAGGAATTGGCAACTTCTGTGCAGTTTTAGCTCCGAAGTAATTATGGCAGTCTCTTGCTTTAATCACTTATCTCAGGGCAGCCCATCAGATTAACAAGAAAAAGAAAAAAAAATATTAAAACTTAGTGAGTTACTGGAATCTTCTGGAACTGAAAACTATACAGATGGTCTGCAACATATTTGTATAGAAGATGCCCAATTGTTGATGGTTTTCCAACTATTATAGTAGCATAGTAAGAAGGCAGATACTGGGCAGTGAGCACTGAGCAACTGTTGTCACTGAGCCTTCCCCTCTTGGCTTCATCCCCACTCGCCCAACGAGCAGTTTTGGTCTCCCAGAGCAGAGACAAAGGTTGCTTTGGAGAAGCCGGGAAGCCTAAGAACACCATGTAGATTTAGGACTGGATAGGAGGTATTGTGTGGAGGCCATGCCCATTACTCATCCGCTGGCAACGGGCTCTCTTCCTTTTGTCTGGAAAGACGGTAAACTTTCAATGCCATCTGAAAACAGAAGGCCTTTCACGGAGCACAAGAACTCTGCCATCTCAATCATGTGAAAATATTGTAAACACTTTCCCAGCCCCCATTCAGCTGTCCGAAAAGCAGAGCTAGAAAGCACCAAACAAAACAAGAAAGAAAGAAAAGGGTGTGCATTGCGCACTTCATTTTAATTTATATTTTTTATTCTGAATAGGAATTTTGCTTGGAATGTTCTCTTTTTCCCTTAACGTTAGTGAGCAGGGTTAAAGAGCTATTACGGAGAAGAAGCAGTTAAAAGTCTGTTCTCTGTTTTATCTGAGGAAGGAGGGGGGATTGGGGGCTGGGGGAAGGGAAGTCCAGTGCCCAGCACTCTCTCCAGCAGAGCTTCTCTCAAATTTCCTTACAGCCTCTGCAAGAGCACATTTCAAATGTGCTACAGGACTTGGATTTCTCTTTCAGTGCTCAGGTTGACCCACCCCTATGAACATTTCCCAGGAGGGTGTTCCCTCCAAACATTTAAACAACATGAGTGTTGTATTACTGACATACCTTAAGGTATAGAATAGCATACAGAGAGTGGAAAGTGGTTCACAAAGAATAATACAGTCAGAAAATAGCTGCATGCATGGATACATACATGTTCACATGTCTATCAAACATACAGCATCTTCAAAAACCTACATGTTGTTTGCACTAAACTCTTTAACTTGTTCTTTTGCTTGATACAGTTCTATATAGGTTGTGCTGGTGTAATATACCACTAACTCTGGGTACTTCTTTTTACAGGTGAATTCAGTGCATTGTGTCATTAGGTAAAAAGGATGAGAGGTTCTTTGCTGAACAAGATGTCTTTGTTCTCCCCAAATCAGCAACTACTTGAATTTTCAAACTTTAGTTCCTCAAAACTTAAAAACCACAGTAACACATTAGTGCCCGGATTCTTCACCGAGTATAAGGTTTTGATTTTAGTTGGTCAACTTAGCACTGGAGAAAAGAAAAATAACTATGTTGGCAGTGAGTAGGAAACATACTTTTTTACCCTGTGTAGAAATCACGCTCTTGAACAAGATTTCTGGCCTTGTTCTGATTTTCTGGATCAGAACAAGAATTCTGAACAGAGCAAGAGGAGGTATCACAGGTAAGCCTGGAAGTATTCTCATACCCTCAGACACAAACTTTCTGCTCCTGATCTAGGAAAAGGCCAGCTGTCACCAGTGACTTCCTGAGAGTTCTCCCACTGCTATCTTAGAGTGTATTTGTTATGAGCATTCAATAAATGCTGTGTGCTGATGCAAGTCAGTCTGCAACAGACCAGTGAGAAACAACTGCTGCAGGCACACACCATATAGAGGAGAGACTCTTCCACCTGATTCCCTTTCACTCTTCTGTGGATGCAGACAGTTTCCTGTCTGCAAAAGAGACTTTGAGTTTGTAGACCAGTTTTGTTATTGAAGAGCAAATGTGAAAATGCAAAACAAGTGATGCACGACATTCGTGCACACTCAGTGCTCTGTTGCCCACCAGGCATACCCATCTTGGCTGTCCTCTGATGTCCTTTTGTATGCAGGATTCCATGTACACAAAAGGTGGTCAGATCTGGGTGTTTGCTGTTCTCTTGGCTGTTCCTCAAACCTCTCTTAAAGTTGATGTTTGTATGCTCACTTAAGTCTTTCTGTTCTGGCCTCTACCCTACCAGAGGAAAGATTATGCATTTCCCTACCCTAGGGATGCCCTCCTTTATGCTGGTGAAACCAGCAGCTACCCCATAAGCTGACATTCCTGTTTCTGATTTAAGTAGAGTTCAAGGACCATAATACACAAAAATGCATGAGAAGTTATTACTTAGTGCCAGATGTGGCACATTGGGAGGGCAGATTCTCCTCACCATCTCTCAGTATACATATTATGCATTAGTATGGCCTATTTAACAATTTTAGAAGTTCAGCACTTCAATTCCATACTCCCTAAAGTAAGTGCATATTAGTACACTTAGATAAGCACTTAGCCTTTCTATACACACAGTGTGAATACATTATCGTAGGTCAGAGAACAAGGAAAAGTATTTGCCAATAATAATGGAAGCAAAGGCTGATAAACTGACCAATGCTTTAAATTCACAAATGCATTCCTTAGGACTGCTTTGCACATGGTATTCCGATACTTCCCTCCTCCCCTCTCCATTTTATAAAAAGAAGCTGCAATAAATTATAATTTTATGAGGCTCCAAATAAAAACCTTCACTGAAATTGAAAACAAAACATGGATGTAGCAGCATATGGAAGGTTTATGAGAGCAGAGAAAAAAAAAAAGATCCTGAGGCAATAAAAAAAAAACCTGTCATATTTTTTCATGGTATTTACAAACCAAAAAATTAAAAGAGACAGATGAAGTAGTTTGCTGTACAATATACTGTACCAATATATCTTCCAGCAAAGAGACATTATAGTTTTAGTATTCACTCCTCTGGTGCAGGGCAGCCTGGTAAGAACCACTCTCAAGATCCGTTTTCTGACCTTCTTTATAAAATACTTCAAAGTTATACATGGAAATGAGATACCTTTCAGCTTTGATCCTTAGTGTAAGGGTAACCAAGCAGACATGGCTTCCTGTCCTTTTATAAAGTTTTCTTTGGAACTAAACACTGGACCCTCTAAATTCTGCAACTAGCATTTTAAGTGTTTTATGGGATAAAGGCAGTGGTGTTTAATTTATATTTTCATCTTTTTTCCAGACCCCAAAGTGATTAATTCTGGCCACTGTATATACATTTTTACTTCAATTTTTTTCCCACCATTTCTCCCACCTTCACCACTCCTGCCTTACAGAATAGTTTGGGTAGGGATTTTGTTTAGCTAAATGATAGAGTGGTGATTAAGGATTGTTTTGCTTTGTTTTTAAATACAATACTCCACATTCCAGACATTTCTACCAGACCCAGCGGTTTGGAACTGAAGAGCACTGCAAGCAATGAAATTTGTGTCTGGCTCTAAATTATTGCAAAATACTTGAAGAACTTTTAGATTTTTTCCTCTCTAAGATGACCCAAACTTGGATGCTAAGTAATGGGCATATTTGTTTGACATCTTAAGTTAGAAGTGATAATCCCCTAGTACATTTATTTTACGAGAATACATGCAGGTTCTGTACTCAGTGCCCAAATAAGGCCTATCAACTACTAATTCCCATTTTAAAAAGACACAAATTATGCCAGTCAGAGACAACCAATATTATATTGGCTTAGAAGTATACTGATTTTACATCCCTACTAAACAGATCAGTAGTGAAATGGTTAATAGTGCTAGCCATTAAATTATCCTTGTTTCTGACACCCAGTTAAAAATTAATTCAAAGTGTGTGCAATGGGTGGCAAGGATTGCTCATCATGCCCCACCCTTCAGCTGCCAAAGGCAAATAAATTCTGAAAAGAAGGCGAGAAAACAAAGGTGAAGACATCTTGTATCAGAGTGGGGGAAGTGTGTTTACAGAACAGGAACACTCATGGTCTGGGGAAGTGGTGTTCCTACAGAAATGTTGCCACAAAGGATCTGGGCTCATAATATTCACTCCAGCTTAGAAACAAGAACGTACATAAACAGCACAGAGAGAAAGAAGTAAAGGGAACTGGGTTTCACATCTCCCTTTAGATATAATCTTGCTGAAACTAGGAGATCCCTCCTGAGAGGGCTATGACTTAATCAAACACCATGGAAACGTCATTCTTCCAAAAGCAAAACAAACACTAAAAAACCAATATGGTGACACACAAGTCAGTAAGAGCTTTTGTTTGGTATGGTGCACTACATAAGTTGAGAGGAATTAATATTCTTGGATCTTCTATCATTAGACAGAAGAGTGAAAAGAGCTATTCAGACCTTGAACAGGGCTGCACCTGACTTTTATTAGTGTTTTGAATGTCCTTTGATTACCCTATTTTTCCTGTTTTGGCCTCAGTCCCTGTTCTCTGTGTGCTGTCCCACTGCTTTATTCAAGACATTCTCCTCAGGTATCTGTAGAGATGGTGGAACATCACTGGTTTCAAGTACTGAACAAGGTATTCATAGAGATTCAAAGATGGGCCATGTGAAAAATTCAGGTATTAAATAAATATGAACTCTTTACACCTCTCTTTATGCTATAAAGGATGAACTTAAAGAGGTTAAGGGGTTAATATTCTTCAAGAAATAAACAGAAATACAATATTTATCATCCCTTTCAAATCCTTAACATGAAATTAAAGTTAACTTATTACAATAGCTGTAACAAGTTCTGACCTTTTTCAGTCATATCCATAATAGGTATTGTTTCACCCTAATTATTTTGCCATACAAAATACTCATACTTAAATATTGTCACTGTGTAGACGACTATAGGAAGTCAGCCCTGTGGGCGTCTTCCGTTTTTCTAGACAACAATCTCAAGCAAAGATAGGAAGCCTTCTGAAGCATGGTTCCTAGGCAGACTTCACACCTTTTAACAATGCTGTTAGGTGGCAATGAGTCCCTGAGCACACAGTTCTCTTGGATAAGAGCATGAGGGACCAGCATCCCATTCACCTCTAAGGAGTCTCCCAAAAGGAGGATAGCTAGAAGTTAATAACTGTGGACCTATCCCACGCTTCCCCTCCCTTCCATCCACCTCCCTCCCCAGTTTATGTTGCCTGTTGCCCCAAACATCTATATTTTCCCTGCTCTCTACAAGAAACGCAAGGCAAATCTAAACACAGCTGTTGGGTTCTAAAATCAGCATCAAAGCTCAGTAAAAGCAAGAGGGAAAAACAATATGCTTTGTTAAACAATGCTGCCTCAGATCTCAAAGGGTTATACACTGAAAGTGATACCCCCTTTGAGTTCTGTGTATGGCAAGCATTACCTAACATCCTCAGTCTGAACCCCACTATTTATGAGGTGATGAGAAAAGAATACAGCTCCCTCTTGTCAGTAGGACATCTCCACTTCTCTGCATGAATTTTTTTTTGTTGTTGTTATATTTCAGATATATTGAATTTTCTAGACATTAGAAAAGCAAAACATGCACAGTGCACTCTGGAGCCATCACCTCTTCTTGGTCAGGTTTGCCAAGGTCACACAAAACACTTTTAAATCACAAGCGCTACCTTTAGGCTGTTTTACTCCTCCACAGGAACCTGAAAGGATTTAGACAGATTTATCAAACCAGAAATGGAAATATTTATGTTTGGAAACACTGGTATTTCTAAACATTTCTTATTTCTCTCCATCCCCACTGATACCAATTCCCAGTCTTTGAGCCATGTGAAGTGGGTTAAAAGTTACTTCTCAGGAAAAAAAAACCAAAACACAACCCTCCTGCTGAATCACCCCCACTCCCTGGCACATAGTTAAAGGTTTTCTGCTGATATTGCTGCTACTACTATGTATGTGTATAAGTAACATGTACTTGTATGTTTCGGTGTTATATATTCATCTTTTCCTATACAACTCAGTATTATTTTAGTTTTACAAACATCAATTTTTATGGCTAGCGTGAATCCTTATGATGATTTAATGTGATCATCTATTTAATGTAAACTACAGAATTCACCAGTTTGTTGACACCCTGATCAGAGAATAATTTGGGTTGGAAAGGACCTCCAGAGGTCACCTAGTCCAACTCCCCCTGCAGTAAGCAGGGACACCCTCAACTAGACCAGGCTGCTCAGAGCCTTGCCAAGCCTCACCTTGATTATGTCCAAGGATGAGGCCTCAACTATCTCCCTGGGTAACCTGTTTCCTTTTTCTGCTACCCTCATGGTAAAGAACTTTTTCCTAACATCCAATCTAGTCTACTTTTCTCTAATTTAAAACCATTGCCCTATCACTCCAGGCCCTTGCAAACAGTCCCTCTCCAGCCTTCCTGTAGGCTTCCTTCACATACTGGAAAATCTCCCTGGAGCTTTCTCTTTTCCAGGCTGAACAACCCCAGATCCCCCAGTCTGTTGTCATAGGAGAGATGATCCAGCCCCCTGATCATTTTTGTACTGAGGGCTCCAGAGCTGGATGCAGTACTCCAAGTGAGGTCTTACTAGAGCAAAGTAGCAGAAACACCTTTCTTGATCTGCTGCCCAAGCTTCTTTTGATGCATCCCAGGATGTGATTGGTCTTCTGGGCTGCAAGTGTGCACTGTTGGCTCGTGTCCAGTATTTCATCCACCAGCACCCTCAAGTCCTTTTCTGCTGGGCTGCTTTCTAAAACCTCATGCCCCAGCTAGTATTGATAGAGCAGAATGTTCCAAACAAGGTGCAGGAGGACCCTGCACTTGGTCTTGTTGAATCTGATGAGGTTCACCTGGGCCCACCCCTCCAGCTTGTCCAGGTCCTTCTGGATAACATCCTGTCCCTCTGGCTTATCAACAGCACCACTCAGCTTTGTGTCATCTGCAAACCTGATGATGGTGCACTTGATCCTACTGTCTATGTCATTGCTAAAAATATTAGAAGATAAATATTAAATGATATGCTGATCTCAGTATATTTCTTTAAACTGCAATTAAAGATACAGACAGGTACCCGAAAAAGCTTTACTGGAAGGTTCATGTGTTTTCTCAGCTGAACATCTAGGGAAGTATCATAGAGAATGTTAGGGACTCCCAGGGCCTTTATTGAAGAGTCTGGGGTAAACTTGTTCCTCTCCAAAGCCTCTCCAAGGCCTTCTAGGAAGCAATGTAAGCCACTCTTTTTGTTTTTTTTTAAAGGACCCATGGTCTATCAGGCGAGCTAGCTAGCTTTTGGCTCCAAAGGGTCTCAGACTGGGAAAATCATTTACTTATATGCAGGGGGATGGATGTAGCCTGAAACGTGTTTGGTAATGCTGCTACTCTTCAGCAGGGTGAGAGTTTGCTCTTCTACCACAGCCGTGTCTGAAACACTTTTTGCTGCCACTCCATTTCAGTTGACACTTTACTTTTCACTTGATAGCTGGATGTGCAATACTCTGTACTGTAACTGGAAGCAAGGAATAGGGAATACTCAAAATGCTGAGCTACTGCTACCATTTATTCCCTCGGAGTGAGAATGGTTTTGCAAGGATCACAGCACAGAGTCCTCATTTTAAACAAGAGTTTTCTTCTGCAGAGAGGCTACAACCACAAGAGCATAAGCTGTGCTCTTTTGCTAGGTTACTCACCAGGAGACAAAGACAATAACTCAGCAACCACAATGTGTTGCTTAGCAATAAAGAGATGAAGACCAGCACCTGCCATTCTCCCTCTCTACAGTCCTTCCTGTTTTTCCTCAAAGATACTGGAAGCCTTCTTCAGCACAGGAAGCATCACCCATCACCTCAGCACAGTCACCTAGGCCACCTCTGCACCACGTGGCCTGTTAAACATGTAGGGGGCTGGATATGGTGTTAAAAAATAAGGCTACACCTTAGTTATTCAGCAGTAAATGCATCTCGATGCTCCTCCACTGTGACAGGCAAGTCTTCAGGAACAACAGGGGAGGAATGAGAGACATTTGAGAGTTCAGGCAGGAAGAATAATAGTAGTTTAGCCAACCTTCAATAAAGCAAATCTGGAGGAATAAGAGGAAAAGTTTATCTCGGTACAAAATAACTACTGTATGGTGCCACATTTCAAAGCCTACCCTAGATGAACATACCAGACAAATAAGTATGTGATTTGAGTATTCCAGAAAAGCATACACTCTCCTCAAAATTATTCTTTCTTTCCATTATAAAGGCCACTCCCTCCACCAGAGAGGGGCTGGGCAACTTTGAGGTCTCTGAGATTGTTTCCCCACCCATGACATCATCACAAGCAGCTTATCTTTGCAAAATGCCTGGATGTCTGCAGAGTGAAGAAGGCAGCACACGTACCACCCTTACCTCCTCCTCCCAGTGCTTGGCCAGGCTTGTAGTTCTCAGCCTGGCTTTTGCTGTTATACCCAGTTTGAGCCCAAGCGAATTCCAGTTCACTCCTCTTCCTAAGGCTCCCTTTATTGAAATAGGTGGGACCAAAATTGCTGTACTTCCCAAGGCACTGTTGCAGCTGAACCAGCTTATAAAGCAAATCTGCTACAGGTATCAATTAAGAACATGCAAGGAGGAATTTCAGGCTTCAGAGAGGCAAGAGGAACACAGCAGCCATTTCTGCAGCTTTGGTGCTGGCAAAGTCAAAAGCAGCTCTCTCAGCTAGTCTGTAACTTTCATAAGTCAAAAGACCATAACTGGAATTGTTGCATAAACTTAATAACAATCTTTTTTTACTTAAAACGTCCCACCATTCTATTATCTGTCATTAATTTTCCATATGTTCCCTTCACCACTGTTCTTAGGCTGGGTTCGGTTTACAGAGCTGGATCAGATTTCTTTACAAGCCAGGACATTTGCTGGCTTGCTTACTAGCTTGAGGCCAGTTATGTTTTGAGTGAGGCCCAAGCAAAACAAGTGTGATTTGGTGTCTTTCCAGTGAGTAGGCACTGAATCTACATGATCCCAGGTTGTTGTTTTTTGAAAGTTTAAAATTTTTAAAGCAATTCTTTCATTATTTCAGCCTATTAAAAAAAAAAAAAAAAAAAAAAAAAAAAAAAAAAAAGCTGCTGGCTGATACTGGCTCAAATACTGCAGCATTCTTCCACTAACTATAAAGCAAATCTTTTTGTTCTGTTTAATTTATGTTTCACATAAGAAAGGTTTCTCAGTCATCCATATTTTTAGTCACAGATGGGTAAATGAACAGGTATGTTTGGAAAAAAGAAACTGATGAGAAGATCAATGAACTGTTTTGTTTCCAGTATTTGTACTGAGTACTTGTACTGAGATAATGAAGTCTAGTGTTTCCAAGACTTTCAAAAGCATTCAGATTTCAAACAAAACCCTCCTCTAACTAAAATCTGACTTCTAGAAACTTTTCTTACACTGTCACAATCCATAAAAAAAATTAAAAGTGAAGTATCCTTCTATTCTGCACACACTATGTCCTGGATCATTTAATTCCTTTTTTCTCCCTGTTTTTAGCTTTATTATTCTGGGCATGTCTGAAATGTATTTTAAATGCTTTGGGACAAGCACTATTGTAAATTGCCAAGAATATCTGAGGGCTTTCTGGAAATGCTGAAGTAGAATTTCAGACAATTTTATACTAAAGGTCCTCCAGACCTCTGAAAATCTCTCACTCTATCCTTCCCACTGCATATCCACACAGACTTAAGGTAGCAGAATCAGAGTACAGCACAAAAGTAGATAAAATGCAAATGCCAGTATTAGATATTATGTTTCAGGTTTAGTCAAACACAGAAGAGTGTACTAGTAAGCGGAAGGTTGAAAATATCCTGAATGCAAGAGAACTCACACAAAACTATACATCTTGTCTTTCATTTTCTGGTGCAAAGACATCCCCCTGGATGTCTTTTTCTGCTTCACAAAAGTTAAGCACTGTGTTATAGATGTTGGCACAGATGGCATGTGAAAGGTATATGAATGCTTCACATAAATGTCACATTGTCCATATTGTTATTGTTAGCAGAATTTATCAAGGTAACCAAGCACAAGACCCTGTAGAGTTAAGCATTTATATAAGTATTTTGTTCTGGACACAAGCAGTATTTAGACCCCAGAGTGTGAAAACTGCAGCTCCTGCCTTCTAGGAGAGTGTTTGTGTGCTCAGGTGCTGGTGCTGCCAGCCCTTTTTTACACAATTGCCCCACAACCAGAGCACTCCTTCAGACTGCAGGAGATTTGGGCTCAGTTCCTTCTATGTGTGAAGGGATCTGAACCTGTATTATCCATACCTGTGCTAAAAACTATCAGGTTATCCAGCTCTAGAAATTTCTTCTTCATACTTCTAAAGGTGTTTCTTTTGGCATGCTTAGGGAATAAACCTAACCTAAACTCAAAATCATATAAACTCTTTTTAATTTTTGTCTTTTACGTTTAATCTCCTTAAAGGAACAATTTATTAGCTATCCAAGGCTATTTACAAAGTAGAAGGAAGTAAATTCCTTGAGTACTGCACCATTGCCATGTCCCAAATTACACGTGCTTCTCCACAAAGCAAATTAGATTTTGATGAAGGAAGGGTTAAATAAATATTTGAACAACGATAATAGAGAGGAACTGCCATGATCAGCTCACTCAGAGCCTGGAAGTGTTCTGCAGAACCCATCAGCTCATCCCATCAAGCCACAGGGACACCCTTTTTATTACACTGGCTTTATAATTCCTGACATATGGAGGAAGGGAAGAAGATAGGAAGAGGGGGCAGCTGGGGAAGAACACTGAAAGACTCAGTGGCAAAAGGAAGCAGATCATATAGGAGAAGGCAGATTTGCAAGTCATTGGAAAATATGGAGTTTTTTGGTTATTATACCCTATGGTGGGTTGGACAGAGAGTGTAAAGGGGAGAGCCCATATACCTATCTCCCTGAGAGCCCTGCAGAGATCAGAATGACTAGGGAACCACCAAGAACCACTAAATGGGGAGCTGAACAAGAAAACACAAACTTAAGGGGTTAATCTGGGAAATAACAGTTCCAGGGGCCAAGAAAGAGTGAGTTTTCAAAGAGTCAGTAGAGTGAACAGCACTAAGAGCAAGTGATAGGTAAAGAATGATGATGCAAAATAGACCTGTGACTGGATCAGTAAAATCCCAGTAGGGGATTAACAACACACTATGAGTTTCTGTGCTTAGGTACAAAAAGCTTTATAAATCAGATTGTTGGCAAAACTTCATGAGTCCCACACTGGAATAATTAAAATAAAAGCCGTTCACTGAAGTTATTTTTGGTGGGCATGTTTGGATCAGAGAGTGGAGTTGTTGAGCACACTAAGATACATGCCAAATATCCTATTATGTGCCTGCCACTGTGCCCTGCCATACTTGGAAATATGTTCAAAAACTGTGGTGGGGAGTCCTTGTTGGCTTTAGACTTGAAGGACATTCCAGAATTACATGTTTCAGTCAGAGGTCACAGAGCTGGTCCTGAGCCATTTCTCCTGGACATGGGGCCCTCTTGGATGAGTCCAGGCAGGGAGAAGTTTTCTCTGTGGCAGAGTTTGGAAGGTACAGGGAATTACTCTAAAACAGGTATTCCTAAATGAAATCCATATTTATGTATTCTAGAGTGACAGGGCTGTAGAAATCAACAAACAGTTATACCATGTGGTGATCTTTATATCTGATGAAATGGGGTGCTCATACCAAATGTACCTTCAAAGCTGGCAAACCATATAGTAAAACACTAAGATCTATTAGAACAATATCACCCCACTCAGGTGTAACATTTTTGTTTTCTTGCAGTGGAGTTCCTCAAACAACCACTCAGAGAAGATGAGTGCTTTTCTGAATGTTCCATTACCATGGGCTTTTTCCCCTGAAAAACGACATAGTGAGGAAGATGCTGTAAATGCAGCCAAAGAGAATAAAAAACAAGTTCTGAAACAACAAGTATGAGTCAGAAATTTCAGAGAAGGAGAGAGAAGGCACCTTTTGAATAAAGATCTATTAGTCCCAGAGCCTATCATTTCTTGTTATGAAAAAATGGTAGATACAAATCCAAACTTCTTTAAATCCAAACACTAAGTACATGGCTTGAAGTGGCTGAAGCAACCCTGAAGCACTGTAATGAACCGTCCTGTTAATCTGCCAGGGTCCATCATGTGCTGGGAACAGAAAAGCAGAGCATGTACCCAACTCATTCACTGTTCTCCCAGTGAAACCATACCCACAGTACAATGCTGTTTCTCCTCTGCAGTAGACTTATGCCAGCACCTATTCTTCAAAAGAGTCAAGAATGTCTACTTCCTTCAGCACAACAGCTCCTGATGACTCACATCAGGACAAACTGCCTCCCTTTTCCACGGATTTTTTTTTTCTTCCACCTTGGACAATGTAGGTTGACCCCTCTTGCTGTTATGCAAATACAGACTCCAAACAATAACTTTTCAAATCAGGATTTTACTGGAAAGAAAAGATGAAATATGAGGATTTCTTTTAAAAGGAAAGAGCAGAGATACATATATTTACTTGTCATTAGTTTGGATGGGGGTTTTTTGTGTGGGTGGTTGTAATTTGCTAAATTCTTATCTAAGCAGCTTAAATTTTCTTAGCATTTAACTGAGCCATAAAAGTGTTAACTAGTATATATGTAAGGACTGAGACCAGGTTCTTTCCAATTGTATTTCTGTCACCTGAAAGTTAAACTATGGGTTAGGAAAATCCAAATGGTGGCTTCGTCCTCAGAATGACAGCAGAAAGAAAAATATTTGCACTTTTGCCCCTCTAAGGAGATGATTCGAGAGGAGCAGTTCTCTCAAGACACTCCTTTATTCTCTTGAAAGCAAGAGCTCAAGTGCTGAGACTGTCTCCAGACACAGGTTACTAATATCCTAGCTTCTCCTGTCTGGAGCTCATGCTGCAAATACTGTTTTTCCCAGAAATCACAATGTTCATTGGCTTTATTTTGTGGACACCAACCTCCATCTGTTCCCTACCCCTGCAAAAGTGCAGGCAACCTGTGTTCAGTGCGTCTTCAGAAGCTGAAAAGTGAAGTAGCCAGAGCCAGGATTTGCCTAGAGATTGCACAGCCAAAGTCTTTCTCCAGCTGCACTCTTTGAAACCCTCAGTTGTTGTGGATGTTATTTGTACATCAGAAAAAATAATCAACTCGGTAAACTCTACTGATTTTTTTTTTTTTTTCAGCTTCTGAATCTGAGGCTTTTGGAGTCAGTTTTGACTTCCTAAAAGCACAGACTGGATTCAAACAAACTGCTCTCTCTGCTTCTTGCTATTTTAAAAAATAGCTAAACATCTATAAAAGTAACCACATTGCTCTCTTCCAAATCTTACCTTGAAATGCTCCTTTTCTGCAATACCCATTTAAAACTTTAACTGCAGTGCAACTACTGCTGCACTTAGGGTGTGCTGATCAATATCACTGCATTTGTGCTCCCTCCTCTTGTCTGTCTCCATCTCCTGACTTGTTGTGGTGTGTTTAGACTGTGAGGTCTTTAGCACAGAGATTGTTTTTACAATCTCAGACAGGGGCTACCACCATCAACCCAAGCACTAAGCTAATATAAAGCATCAACAGGGAGGACAGCTTTGCTTTGTTTATGAATGACTGCTCTCTTTATGACATGTTGGAGTTAATTTTGCATTGAAAGAGAGAATATTATTTGCATAAGAGACATTAGACGCCAATCTGAATCTTAATCTACAATGTTCAATATTACAAATTATTGTGAATAATTTACCCCTGGCTAAAATCTTAAGAATAATATTTCAACTTTTTCACATGGCGTATATTATAAATAGCAACTCCAAATCTTTTCAGTTTCTGTCTTTTCAACTTCTTTTGCCAGGAAAGAAATATTGATTTTGAAAGCTTCATGGGCCCCAGGTCTCAGGGCCAGATTCTGTTCTCCTTGGCAGGTCTGTCAAGCCATTGCAAGTTCACTGACCAAAACTGAGCTCCAGAGAGGGAAAACAGTCTTTCACACTATTTTTGGTCCCATGCTTTGCTGTATTCTCTCCTCCCTCCACAACCTCCTTAGAACACAACCCCAGAATACCTCGCAGCATCTGCCATCCTGTGCATCATGAGCAGCTGATGCCTACATGGGCTCCTGAGCAGGATGGAGCCACGTGGAAGCACCACTGCTGGTCAAGGTCCCTCGTGCTACTTCTGGCAACAGAAAGAGTACAGCAGCTCAGATACTGGGCCTGTCTGACTTGGTAAAGCTGCTAGAGATAGACTCTGCCACCTTAGTTACTTTCACACTGCAGAAATATGATTTGCTGTGGTAAAAGTTTCCATTGAGCGGGACATTCCCAAGATGGGAAGGATGGAGGTTTTAACTTCTTGATAGCAGGGTCTGGGGGCAGTTTACATAGATAGGCTTGATGGGCTTCCACACTGAAACCAACCAGCCAGTTTGCACAAGCCTCTCATTCTGAAATATGTGTAATTTATTTGAGCTGATAGAGAGGATAAGAATCAACTGTCTGTTTCCCAGTTAATAAGAAACATACAATGAGAGCAGAGCTCTGCCAGCATATCTTGTTTACCCAAAAATGTTTGGCATTAAATGTGAAATCGGAAATGAACTCATTATCTGATTATTTTTATTTTGAAGAATTAACTGCTTTGGGGGAAAGGCTTGTCTTAAACAGTCTGCTCATATGGATGAGTAATTGCAAATACATATCTCTGAAGAACACAGCAAAGGCTCGTGACTCCCGGGGTTAGAGGTAGAGCCATCAATTTGGACAAGAACATTAAGAATATCCTCTTGGGTGACTTGTTTCAAAACAGAAGGAAATACATTTAATCTAGAAGAATCACACCCATACAGGTGAGGAGAGTTTCAAAAAAGGCATGCATGCTCTGCAATTCTTATCCAGGCCACATGGATAAGAAGTGCTAAAGAATTAGTTTTGGGAGATTTTCATGTTCCTCTCCCAAAAGATATGCAGCAGTATGGATCATTATAGCTCTCTAGATGTACAAGTATGTTGAAAACAGGATCCCTCTGTGGTATAAATGAGCATACCTCAGTGAAAATTAAGAAGATGGAATCAGATACCCATTCAGGGCTAATATAATATTTTAGGAAAACTTCCTGTTCTAGCACCAAAGCGAGGTCACTTTGGATTAAGAGAGAGCTGCATTCAAGACACCCAATGGGCTGAGCCCTTTTGTTTGTCTCTGGCTGCTTCAATGCTCTGTTCTCATCTGTCTGATCTCAGCTTTCAGTGCTTTCTGGTTAGCCCTTTCTGGAGCTGGCTCAACAGCCATTGAGCCTTCTAGGGTTGCTCAGTGCCTCAGTACTCAAAATGCTGCTTTCTTTTTATGTTGGGGTCTGGAGTGAGTAATTCAAAAAGGGACCCTGGAGTCCTCCACTGTGTGTCAGCACTGTGCAAGCTAAACAAGCCTGGGTCCTCCACTGGGCATTTGGCTCTTCCTTTTTTACTCCAGCTGAAGTATCCCAATCTTCATGTGCCCTGTGAATCTATCTGCAGTCTCACAGTGAGAATTTTCACTTTCCCAATCTCACTTTCCCTCTGAGCTACATTTGAATTTTGTTTCTTTGTTTGTTTGACTGGCCCAGCAATCCAGAGGCAAAAGTACTTTGGCGTTTAGGAAGGCAGCAAATATTCCAGGATGATTCTGGGCTGCCTGACAAGACAACACATGGCTCTGGAGGCTTCCTGCAGCCCACAGCCTGAGTGTAACACAGGCAGGGATAACCTTCCAGCTCAGGCAGTACAAAGAGCAGGTACCAGTTAGTCACTGAATTACGACAGACTTGGTTGCTATCATTCAGTTCAGATCTCTTTACAGAGCAGATGCAATTGGGAATGAGAAGTTGCTCCATCTGGGTAAATAGCATTAGGGTCCCCAAAACACTGCAACTACCACTCCTTAGTCTAAATCCTTCTTTAGTTAGGATGGCAGGGAGAAACCAATTCCTGAGAGAATGCCTTTTAAACTCTTCAGTAATTTTAAACAACAGATATCATCAACTTCAACATTCACTCTGTAGCTACATAAGAATGCCACAGTATTTTCCAGGAAAATGCACAATTATAAGTACTATTCTAGAAAGTAACAACAAAAACAAAAAATGCCTCATTATAAATAGAGCTTATGTAGAACATTATAGAAAACAAAGCTTGATGACCTTACATTCCCAGCAACAAAGGTACATGTTCACAGCCTAATGCTGACATTACATTTTTACAGTTTCCCTGTACTCTCATTTCTTCTCTTTCAGGTAGCAGTGCACACACCAGTGCTTGCCCTCTCTCCAACAGTTGATCTAAAGCAGTGAAGGGTCACCAAGACTGTTTTGTTTCAGTTCCTGGAGGCTCCCTGCTCTGGCAAAATGCCACAGTTCCTGAGCAACTCTGTCTTGCCCCAGAAGCTGAAGAAATATCCCCTATTTGAACTGTTAAACTTTCACTTCCTAGCTGATGATGTCTCAGCAGGAACAGCATCTTAGAGTCCATTTCAGTGTTAGCTCTTTTTTCTTTAAGTCTCTGGAAGATCCTATTCTGAACTACAAGGAAAAACTGAGCATGAACCTTGTGAATTCTTTAGTATAGCAAAGGCAAGCTTTTAAAACAAGGTATTTGAAGTTTTCTTTCTATAAAATGATAAGAAGTAATTAATTGGGAAATGCAAACATTTAGCAAATGTGAACACAACAGAAAACTCTTAATTCCAAATGAAATGGAAAAGAAGAGGAGCAGCAAGTTTCTCAAAGGAATTTGTCACGTGTTGTTTGCATGTATTTTTCACATCTTGTTCTTTCACAGCCTATTAGGCCTTGGAGTTGAAGCTGCATTCTTCAACTTCCTTCAGTAATCGTGACCAGACTGTCACCCAGAGCTGTGTTTTTTACCTCACTGAGGTTTTCACTGTTTTTAAAAAAAGTTATTATTAATATGCTGTCTAAAATAATTTCTTAAAAGTTGGAAATTACATCTGCTCCCTACATTACCAAAAATGTACAATGCTGCTGGCTTCCATCAATCTTGATGTTGCTGTTAGTAACACCTTTCAACACTTGTAATAGTATTATGGGTTTATCTTATTAAAGATTGATTAATGACCATTAAAGACTGGTTTACTCACAACACACTGTTTTATGGCCTTTGTTTTTCATGATTTATTTTTAAATAATGCATATTGCTTTCTTGATAAAAATATGCTCAAGAGTACTTTTTTTTTTTAGCACCTGGCACATGCAGGGGACAGATTCCAGATAGAATTGTGTACAGGAGTGGTTTTGTTTGTTGTACTTTTGGGATGGGGAGAATTGTATGAATCAGCTTTTCCATCAATAGAAATTCCCACATCTTCTGGAACCACTCAGTAAGTGTGGGTACATGGGTTGATTTCCACACTGCTGCTATTGTTCAGGTTTTTGGTGATTTTCTATATTCACAACTGAATGTCAGACTCCCAGAGAAGAAAGAGAAGACACTGAATGGGCAAACATGCCATCACTTATAAGATTTTTCAGTTTTTTTCTGTTGATCTTTTCTCTGTCATGTTGCATGTTGTAGTGTGCCATTAACTATTTTTTGCATATATAGTATTTGCTGGGATTAGTTAAACAGCTCCTTAGGGATGAGAATTTACCCAAAATATGAAGCAGACACTACTATGACAGCCAAATATATTCTCTCAGAGAAGTGGCAAATTCACAGATCCCATTAATCTTCAGGTTAATTTGGAAGACAAAAATATGCAGCAGAAAATACATCAAATCCTATTGCAGACTCTTGGGAAAGTTATGTTACATGAACCCAACTCTATCTGCAGTTCTTGAACTTGAGGGAAGCAGCAGAAATGGCCAAGTAGCTTCCAGCTGAGTAAGCACACATTTGATACAGCAGCTTATTTTAATAAAGCATTGTTTCTGCTATATTGAGGGTCCAAGCACTCTAAACCGCACTAAATAGATATTTTTTAAAAGGAGTATGGAAAGCTTAAGACTTAAGCAGAAGAATCATACTTATTACTGTCAGAATTTACCAACAGTACCTGCAAAGGCACTAAAAATGGAAATCTGTATGTCTCATGCCAAAGCATCACAAATAAAACAAAGTACCAAAGCAACTTTTCAGGTTAGGAGACTCACTAATTCTACCTCCTAGACTGTCTCTGAGGAGAGTACTAAAGAGTGAATGAACTGAACTAAGACTGCTGCTGAGGTGCAAGGTTAAGAATATCTGAAAATGTGATTTAATACGAGTACCACTATTTTATGACACTTCAAAGTGGCCACTGCTCTTCAGAGTGGTAAAAGATATGTAGCTTCTTCTCAAAAGAGATTACAATCCATATTTGCAGATTGCAGGGTTAACATGAACACAGAAAATAGTTCATTAAGAAAAAACTCCATACAAAGGGCAAATTAATAATTTCTTCAGTATTTCCATGGAAAGCATAAATTAAAACTTAAAAAAAAATTCCAGGTGGCTGGCTGTGGTGGTATGGACACATTATAAAAATTGGTTATGCCTGTACATCAAGCTCTCATTTTTCCATTTCCCATGACCTTGTGTCAGAGGACATAGCAGGTTGATACTCTCAGCCCTTTTTGGTACCATCCAGTGTGAATTTACAGCTTCAGTAGGGCAATCCACTTGATGTCCTGGTTCCAAGGCAGACTGTCTCTAACTGTATTTCTGTTTAACTACCAAAAGCTTTGCATGAGTCTATGTACGCTGGTAATCCTTAAAGGTTTTTAGGCCTATCTGCCTCTTTTTCCTCCTGAGTGAACTACAGAAATTACTCTTCTGTAAAAGAAGCTACACAGAGCTGCAAAAACGTGCCAATTACAGGAGCCACTTCTGCCAAAGCTGAGTCTTTGACAAAGTGCTGCCTGCACTGTACTGCTCTGACTCTTCCTCTCACTGATGCCTCAAAGCATGTGGGTTCTCACATCAGGTATGAAAATGAATAACCATGATGTCTTCTGTGGGGTAGCTGTAATGCTAGAATTGCATAAATAGTACATTGTAGCCCTCCTAGTCAAAACTGGGGCCCCCTGTCAGATTTTATGAACACAAGTGTGCTTGGTCTGGCTGATAATTTGGAAAAGAGATAAGAGGGGAAACCCCCAGCATGGCAGGAACTGATGTTAGTGAAACAATAGCTGGAACTCTGAGTCATTGCTGAAGCAACAACCAAACATGAGCATCAGAGGACACACTGTGCTGCAGAAAACGCCAGCTCTGCACACAAGGAGACCTAAACAAATGTTTAATTTTGAAAAAGTTAAAAAAACCTCTTCAAATTTTTCAGGAATGAGATCGATATCCCACAGGTACTTTTAAATTTGGTAACTGCATTTTGCCAGACTGCAATTTTAGTTGGATTTTAGCTTGTTCATTGCTTTTCTGTCTTCCACAGTGGTAGAATGCTGCACCTTGAGCACTACTAACTAATAATTCTCTGTATTCACTTACTATATAGCTAATAAGTGCTTTCAAAAGTATTTCCTAACATAACCATGCAGGAAGTTTGAAAAGTTGGGTAAAGATGAGGAAACAGAATCAAGAGCACTTGGATTTGTTGAAATGCTCTTTGGGGCATGCAGACAGCCTGATTATGTGTGTAGTATGATCCCAAAGCCAGGAAAAAAAAGAATAAAAACTGAGTTTACCTGTCTGCCTAAGGGCAATCTTTTTGGTTTTCAGTGCAGCTCTTCCTCTTACTACCTGGGTGAAAAACCACTCAGAGAAAACATATTCTTTAAGTCAGAGCCATAGTCACAAGACTGCCTTTTTGCTCTTGCCACAGAAGGCTTTGCATTTCATTTCAGGAGTTGATGAAATAATCCCTGCATAAGGTAAACAGGACTCTGTTCAGCTGGATATAATAGACTTACCCAAGATTTCAAGTGAACACAGAGTACTGCAAGGCACTTTGGGTGAAAAGCTCCGTTTCAGGGGGAGATATTCACTGCAGATTTTTAAGAATGAAAACACCATCCAAGTCAAACTGGCAAAGCCAGAATATTTTATGTATGATCAGCTTAATAAGTGGAAAAATGTGTAAATCCACTCCTCCTAGAGCATTATAAAAATGGCATTACATAGGAGATTGATTTCCAGAGCTCCCAGGGGTATGCTCTCTTTTCCTGATGCACACGTCTAAGCACCATTAACACTGTTACCAGGGGGACAATATAAATGTCAGTATAAACTACATGATCAGAACCTTCTGAATTACAACTCCCTAATTAGTGTCCTCATGTCAGTTATCCCATCCAAGATGTCAAATATTTCGTGAGTATTAAATTTCAAAATACACAGACCCTCTGATATAGAAAATCCCAAATGACTGTTCAACATAAATCAATGTTATTACATCACATACAGCAGGTATAAGATTAAACAGTCTTTTGCATACCTCCACAGTTTTAAAGCTACCATGCTTTGGGTAGTATTTAATTTGCCCCTGTATTTGCATCCACATATTTTTACTTATGGAGATACTTTTTGTACAAAATGGGAGACAAATTTTTTCATATTTTCAGCCAGCATTTTCCTTTCCGAAATAGTGACAACATTGCAATTCAGCAACCAAACTGAACCTTTCTGACCCCTGAATCCAAAACTGAAGGGTAGGGGAAAGGAGGTTAAGAAGAAAAGGGCTTTGCAATGCCAGCTTCAGAGAAACCTTTGCTTCATTGCATATTCTGCACTGCCAGGAGCAAGGAATGCACGTGAGAGCAGCTGTGTAAGCATAACCAGTTGGAGGTGTTTTAACTTTCAGATTAAATCAAGCTTCCCCTAAGAATTCTGGCTTTCTTGATATATATTAATATGCAAGTTATAAAAAAAACTTGGCCTCCATCTATTAGAGGAATTTGATCTCCAAGGAAGCAAAACAATGTTGGGGTGATTTGACAGGGCAGAGGCAGACACCTCAATTAAAATCTTCGTGTAATCCCCAAAATTAAGAAGGTGAACTGATGAATCAAGATCTAAACTATATTATACCTAGGGCAGCTTTAATCTTAATGAATTGAAATATTTGAAATTTTAATATTTGGTATTGTTAGCCTTTCCCTTAGTTATCACTTAGTTATCACTTTTTCACTACTGTTTCTTTTCCACAGATATCTTGATCAAAAAGTGGTTACATAAAAACACTCTAATGAGCAAAATTACTGACTGAAACCAGGACAAAGAATCTTAATTGGTGATTGAAGAAAATGCACAGAAAGCAACTTTTGAGTTTATAATTGTAAATATTGTGTCAGAAATTCAGCCCTCCCATCTATTTTAGATAGAAGCAAGTACTAGCAAGCCTAATCTGCTCAAATTTTCATTAGACCACACAATAGACTACTCTTGAGCAAGCAATAACCCAAAATATTAGTCCCAGAAATAATTTAGGAAATCATACAAAATATCAAAGGAAAGAGTATCGTGTTTGGTTACAAAGATGCAAAACATAGCAAATGAGCTGACTACTATAAAAGAACTACCCAGAGTCCCAACCACGGGCTTCTTGTACCTTATTTGTGCAAAAATAGCACATGAACTGAGCTGAAGGTAAGAGATCAGAAAGAGCTAAATGGTGTTGAAATAAAAAGTTCTAAACTGTAGCACCTTTTAAGATCTCGTGCTAGCCTTGAGAAGAGGGAGGAAAAAACAAAGCCCAAACAAACAGAAAAATCTGAATGAAACCGAAATGCCTAGAGCAGCTTCACACATTCATAAACTACATTTTACCAAGTCATTTCAAGGATATTTTCAAAGTCTTGCAGTTAAGCTCCTGCCCTCGATGTTCCCTTTAAGCGGGAACTCCCTTTCTCCTACCCCTGCGGGAGCTGTGAAGACAGAGCCTCTTTTATTAGACACATGCAGAGAGAAAAGTGCAGTGTGGCTCCTCCCTGTGCCCTCATCTCAAAGCAAGCCCTGAACACAACAATACCAACACTACTAACAACCATTTACAATAAAACACTTTCCCATTAAAATGGATCCTTTTTCCAAGTTACCTTCTTCTTACATTTGCTACTTCACAGCACCTCTGTCAATAAATGCTGGATATTGTTTTCACACAGTACGATCCGTTTTAGTGGTGCCTAAATTCACTGATTCCTTCTTGTATGAATTCGTCTTTAATAAGCCAAGGTCAATCTAATTTCCTCCTTGTAGTACTTGCTCCCCCACAACTTCTTCTTCACATGCTTCAGCTTTACTTTGAAGTGATTTCCTTGCCTGGCATGCTGAAATCCTGAGACAGAATGCTTATCATTATAACTGCAGTTCATGCCCTGACTAGTCACAGCAGAAGGAGAATTAGACTATAATCTCCTAAACAATGTAGAATCTGTAAATCAAAACCAACCAGCTCTTCTTGGCATGTAGATCAATGAACCAGTGTGAAAATTCAAGCAACTTTTCTAAGGTAAAGTCAGACTCGGCTTATGGATTTGCTCTGCTTGGTTTTGTTTCTTCCTATTTTTTTTTTTAATTCCTTTGCCCTTCACCCCCCAAAAGCAAGTCTTCAGAAAATACTTTTTATTGCATCCTGAAAAACAGCAGCTTCTGCTGGACCAGCATGCAAAATAGGTACACAAAAACATAAGCTTAGAAGCAGAGATAAAAAGCAATCTACCTTCAGTACTACCCCTCCTAAGCTTCTTGATGGTAAGGATGTATGCATTTCTTTGCTTTACACATAAAAACAAACAGTGGTGGCTGCTCTTATGGAAAGAATAATCGCACGTTGCCAAAAAAATTTACAACACATCAAAACGTTTATACAGACTCTACAGTTGTTTCACTGAAGAAATACAAACTCCCCATAGTCATGTACAGAAAATATTCAGAGAGAGTCAGAGGAATGGAGTTGTGCCTAATGGATTAACAAAGTTTCTTGGCATGGAGCAGTAATTTCCATAACACAGCGCATGAGGGGCTTCTACCTGAGAAAATGAAGCCCTGTCCTCATGCTGACTGGTATGTCATCATGCACAAAATTTAAAGGGGATAGCCCAAGTCCCGCTGGAAATGACTGCTGCTTTATATTGTAAGTTACTTGAAACCTCACAGGTGTACAGGGAGGTCTCTTCCAGTAACACAAATGGGCCTAAATATAGTCCTCCAAAGAAGTGTCTGTAAGATCAAATTTTTCCTTATCTTTTATGAAAAATGTCAAATCAACAGCTTATGGGAAAGAGCATTAAAGTAGAATTCTTTCCCTCTAGTACTTCTTGGTTTCTCAGCTTTGATGTCTGTCAGTTTGATCATATTTTCTGGGTTTTATTCCTTAATGGCTGCAGTTCTCCAGGAAAGGAGGAAGGTGGCAGAGCCTGATCTGCTGACCACATACACCCAGCATAGGCTTCTTCAGACTTCCTTTTAGTGACATTTCTGAAGTGAAAAGTTAACAACTATCATAAACAAAACCTCTGTAATCCTAACTCCTCCTTCCACCCAATTTTTCATGCCCACATGGGCCAGTGTGGAAAGAGGCCTCTGGAGTATCAGCTTCAGTAGATGGGGACACACAGGATAGTGTGAAACAGTTGGAAGGCCAGGTTTAAACATGTAACCTGAAACATTGGAAACTAGAACTCACAGTGGGGCTTAGCAACAAAATCAACAATATAGGCAGCACATGACATGTGATCACCAAAGCAGAAGCAAGGTTGCTTAAATATAGCCTCTGTAGGTATTAGAATATTTTGGAGAAGTGCACATCAAGCATGAGACAGATGCTACTAATAAGTAGAGCTTTAGACATTTATTTTTGTATTTAAATACCCAGCTATATTTATCTGAAAGACTTAACCATACCATTCTTGACATAAGGGTATGCCAGTTACTTACTGCTGTCTAGACAAAAAGATTTAATTTGGAAAAGATAAAACCTTTGTGAAGGAACACAGAGAAGTTCTTTAAGAGTCCATGAGAAGGGCAGTATCTCTGCACTTGAGTCCCCAGATCTTTGGCTTTAAGACTTTTTTCCTACTGGCAAATTTAGTATATTAATTATTCCATAAACAGCTTCCTAATGCTTATTTTTGAATCTAAATTGTTTGGGTTTGGGAGAAGAGGTTAGTAAGTTGTCAAAACTCTAGAAAGCTGGAAAGATCAGTCTTATAGGCAGGAGTGATGTCTGATGATCATCTGACACTTCTGGAGTTGTGGTGAACCACTTCAAACTAGGACATAAAGATATGAATCATGAAGCTGTCACACTTCCAAATTTCCTACAAAAAAAATAAGTTCAGACTATCTGGACACTCACCCTAAGTGTTTGGACAGCGTTAAATGATCCTGTGATTTCAGTGAAGAAATTATTCTTGAAATGAGTTACACATTTCACCTCTATTTTTAGCATAACCATAAACAAATCCTTCCAGAGGTTTCCCAATCTCTGCTACAGTAATTTGGTACTATGTGGTACATAAAGCTGGAAGGAAGCAGCATTTGAAAGAGTTACCACAGACTTCAAGGAGCAGAAAGGTAGGAAGCATTTCACAAGCTTCTCTAAATATTCAGAAATATATATGTATTTGTATACACACACATTGGATAAGGCAAATATTTCTGCACCACTACTTCCTTTTATCACTTCATCACCAACCTAAACACATGACAAACTGAGAGCAGTTCTCAAACAGTTCTTCAGAACACTAAGTTCCTATCAAAATTGAAATTTGGGTAGACACAAGAGTGAAACTGATACCATTCATTCTGTGGCCTCTTGACCACCCCATTTCCATTGCACAGAAGATGCCCTGGAGGAATAACCAAAGGTAAAGCCCAGGTGATAAAAAGTCTGTGCATTGGCTTCCTGCAACTAATTTCTCCCATTCTGTGGGGAGCAATGCTGAGGTTTGGGTCATGGACAGGGTGTACAGTACCAAAACACACAGTGCTTATTTAAAAGCCATGAGCTCCTGAGACAGCTGCAGCCCAAAACACCTCAGTGCACACATAAGGGTGACGTGAGTCAGCCACCTCCCTTTTCCCAAATTTTCCATGGGTCACGGAGGAAGAATTAATTTTACTGAATGCTCAGCCCTTATTCCCTAAGTAATTCAAATCACTTGAGAAATTATAATTTATTTTATTATACTAGTCTTAACCTAAAAGACTGATCTTGAGATAAGTCCAGGTATAAGTCAATGTAAGTTTAACAAAACAACTCACAGAGCAAGAATTCTAAGCAATAACTTCATCAAATCTAGCTCTGATACACAAGTAAGTATTGGTTTTGTTGACTAAGAATTTTTCCTGGGACTCAATAAATCTCCTCATGGAATTAGGTACTACTGAGATAAGCAGAGTTGCAAAATATATTCCTGTCTTGATATAAAATTATAGAAAATGGAGCTGGAAAGGACTTTAAAAGGTCATCTGGTTTGTCCTCAAGGCAGAATCAATATTTGTGTCACTTGTGAAAGATGTATGTTCTTAATGATGGTGACTTCAGGACCTCCCCAGGCTTTGCTATGTTTGTGTTTAGAAAGATTTTCCTAATAACATTCTGACTCTCTCCTGGTGTAATCTAGTTTGTAATTTCTTATTATGTCTGCCATGAAAAAAAGGAAACATTACTCCCTCTTTACAAAAGCAGGGCTTTTTTTTTTTTTCATCTTAATTATTGCCTGACACTTCAGTCTTTTTTTTTTGAGTGCTTACTAAGTCCAATTTTTCAAGTTCTCTTTGGCTACAGTGCTTACCAGTGTCCTTACCAGTATAGGATACTTCTGCAGGCTACATTCTGGTTATCATATACATACTGGCAGGACACAGCTCTTTAATAATTCATCAACTCATCTTTAATTTGATTCACTTTCATTCTCAAATCTTTTCCAGAGAACTACCATCTATTGTGTTACCCCATCATGTATTTGTGCAACTGATTATTTCTGCCTAACACTTCGCATTTGTCCCAGCTGAACTTAATCCTATTTTTTTCAGATGATCTCTCCAATTTGTAAAGATCAGTTGGGATTCTAATTCTGCTTTCCACATGTTCAGAATCCCCTCATCTCCTGTCATATGCAAATTTACTGCATGTAATATTATTCTCCCATTCAGATAATTCATGAGATTATTTAAGAATATTTAATCAAGAACAACCTCTTGTAGAAAGTTCTCAGTATATTTCAATTAAACAATAAAATTAAGTAATTATTCTCTGAGATTCACCTTTCATTCAGGTCTTCATTTAGTCTCAAGACTGTTTCCTTGGCTTTCCAATGAGAATATCATTCAAGAGTGCAAAAGTAGACTGTATCTGTGGACCTGTTACCTCACCTTAGCAGGAACTCAGTGTGCTTTGTTGTAATTTGCTCCTGACAAGTTATTAGCTATTGTCCTCTCTCAACATTGTGTTCTATTTCCTTATGAATGTTAGGAAATTCCTTTTTTTCCTACTTTGTGATTTTTGTGATTTTGTCACTAAGTATGCAACTGACAATCAAGTACCAGCATTTGATGCCACACAAATTAATTTTATGCAGATATCAAAGGAACTTTTGAATTCTTTTTCATCAAAACATATTCTTCAAATAGTCACTGTTTAAGGGGGCAGCATGTGTAAGAGGTCTTGAGTAAGTATAGAACTATGCATTTCACATATATATGATGTATCTCATTGATCAGAACGAGTAGAAACATACCCTTTGCTGATTCATGTCTCAGTGCTGCGTTCATTGGAATAAAGGCCCCCACAAAGTATCTGGATATCGTGTGGTAGTGAATCAATTATGCTCATTTGGATCACACTCAAAGCACTTATGTCTTATTGTTGACACTTAAACCACCTGCTCTTGTCAAGGAGGTCTGGCACACAACCCTTGAAGCATTCTTGATATGCTCCAGTCATGCTCTGTTCTGATTTAAAAAAAAAATAATCATTTTCCTTTTGATATCTTGTGAATAGCCAGCACTATCTGTGCAAGTGCATAAATGTGATGGAAAAGATGCAGAAGATAGAGTCTTTTTGACTGATGCACGTTCTGTGCATCAGTCAGATATAGACATAATATAGGCTATCTAAATACACATCTGTCAAATTAAAATCCAGTTAAAAAGGAAGGGGCACGACATCCCTGACTAGATTTACTATTAAAATAGACAACCTACTTTTTATTGGAAGTCAAGTCATGCAGAAGACCATGAGGCATTTGGATTTCAGAATCCAAGATTTACCATTGAAAATAAAGGTATAGAATTATTAAACTTTGTGAAAAATAAAATACAGATGCATGTTATACCAAAAACAAGTAACTATAGCATCATGTCTGTATATAACAATTAAAACTAAATCCCCACCAATCATAACAGTCACTATAATCATTCTATGCCTAGGTGTGGGGTTTGTCTGTATAAATGGGGGGAAAAAAAACCCTCATAAAAACAACCTGTAATGAAACATATGAGAATAAAATTCAATTTGTAGATAATTTTTTCCAGGAACAAATTCTATTTAATTGAGAATATTTTTGAAGTTTCCTGTTCACAGAAGACTTTGTGCAAAACTTACTGCTGGAAGAGCACCTATACCTTGAAAATATGCTAAAAAAGTTGGAAAGTAGACTTGCACAAGTTGTTTAGGGACAAGTTTTCTCTCAGGTAATCTAATTTTAAATTGAGTTATTTGAGATTTACATAAAGTAGTTAAAGTCAAGAACAGAATCTTGGCTTTCATACATGAAAGGTCTTTGCTGACCTTTCAGTTCTGGTGTTACTTTGTGATATCTCTGCAAAGAATTAGATATTTATGGAGTTCTTTCCTTGTAAATTTATTGGTAGGTTTAATTGCTAGATTTCTTTCACCCAATAATCCCATTCATCCAAGATTAAAAGTACTTTATGTAAAAACGCAACCTTTTCATCCTGAATTTGCAGGAGCAGGAAAGATTTTAAAACAACAACAACAAAAATAGAGTAAGAGAAAATATACTTGAGGCTGGAGCCTGACATCCATCCACCTGCATAACTGTTTTATTAAACATATATGAATTTCTAAATTCAGTGAACATGGGACAGGAGACAGTAAACCTCTCAAATCACAAATCAAAACTACCAAGATCTTTAGAAATGTTGAAGTTAGACATGGCCCTCAGGACTGTCAAGTGCTCCATTCTAGAGCAGAAGGAATTGTCCTGTCAGGCACAGTAATGGCACAAAACAAAAATAATCTCAGGACAATTTCCAGTCCTGAGGGTAGGAGGCAAACGTCTTTCCTTGTAGCTATGATTAATTAATTACTTAAGGTTAAATTGCAATCTCTGTCCAATAAAATTTACCAATAGAAAACCTAAAAAATTGTAACCAGGTGTTTTATTACCATCTATTAACTGTTTCTACCCTTCTACTGACTGCCTCTAAAAGGATGAGCTGCAGTGGCCTGTATGAGCTTCCCAAAGATGCCATCCTACTTGGACAGTAACTGAAAAAGAGTTGACAGACAAAAAAATTCACATACCTACTTCTTACTAAGTAACTGTCTAGTGTCTAGGGCAACTGCTTCCTTCTCTCACCATCCCCCACAGCAAACCAGCTCTTGAAGGCAATTTCCTGAAATGGCACATTTTAGGTAACGGGAAAGAATATTATAGGAGACAGAACCTATAAATGGTAACAAGGTTAGATTCTCCAGCTCTGGACCCCCACAACCTGTTGGTAATCTACACACTCTTAGGAAATGGTGGTATGAGGATAATTACATCTCAGTTCCTCCAAAGGAAGTGCTACATGGCATGCTTTAAATAGAATGAAAGAATATTAACTTTTTAGTGTTTTCATTGTGCATTGTTAAGCCATCGCATTCCTGTGCTTCATCCCACAGTGACAAAGCCAAGGGAAGTGTCTGCCTGATGAATTTGAAGTGGGCAGCAATGTTCAGTGCATGTGACTGATGAAATTTATTCCAGTATAGGTGTCATTGGTCCCCACTACATTCTGAAAACTTATGACAAGAAAAAAAATACGGCAATCAGAAAAAAATTAGAACTGCAAAGAACTTTCCAAGAGGCTGATGAAATACAGCTCTTTCCATTGGTTTCATCAGGCAACGAGAGGACCTAGGTGATACTATTAAATAAAAAAAAAATATCACACAACCATACTCCTGAAAAAAATCTTTGTTCATGAACAGGAGAAAATTTCAAAAGGTTCAGCAAAAGCAGAAAAGAAAGAAACACATAAAAGAGGGCTACAACAGCCTTCAGGTCTTGACATACACTTGACCTATGTTGCATCAAAAGACACTGAAATGCTTGAAGCCCCACCTCATTTCTTCCTTATTTCAACAGGACATTACCCGAATAATATGTATTTTAAGTGCACCTCTATTAAAAGCTTTCAACCACACTAGAACATTTTTAGTACCCTTCATATAAATGAAAGAAAATATTAAATGGCAACAGTTAACTTAGGCCAGGGTGGGCCAATCCTAACTAGGATGCATATTTCAAATACAGCCAGCAGTCACAGTGTCAGAAATGTACTAATCTCAAGTTTTGGGTGGTTTATAATATTTTTTTTTCCACTATAGAAAGAGTTGTGATTAGGTCATACAAGTCTTGAACAGCAACAAATCATGATGCAACAAGGAGGTTACACCTGGGTCTCTGCATACACTTGGAGCTATTTAGATGTGTCTACAGTGAGAACGTGGCCCAGTGTGTCAGAGAACCAGCAAAGTTTTACATCCCAGGCATCTGCACAGTGGAAGATTTTACTGCCTTTGGTGCATACACTGTCTGTAAGCACAAATCCTTTTGCCCACTGTTCTATGAAGACATCTGCAAACAATAAAGGGGAAGCAATACAGGGATCCTGAGGTCATGCAGTGCACACAGATGCCTAAGCTTAACCTGCTTTCTAGGTAGGTGACCCAGATCCTCTCCATGGTGAGTCTCTTAGACATATCTAGAATCTTTTGTTCATTCTGGAAGATTATACCTTACTCTTAGCCAAACTTCTTCAAGCATCTTTAGTCCAGAGGGTGAATTGCAAGCCCTGGAAGATCAAAGTTTCTCTTAAGGTCTGTGGTGCTTCTTATTTCTTTCAGTAAGTAAAAAAATAAATAAATAAATATTTTTTTAAAAAAGACTAAAACAAGAAGAGTGGTTTTTTTCTTCCTTTTGCTCCTGTAAATTTGCCTTTCCTCATCAAGAGAGATGATGTGGCAGTAGATGGAATTAGAGAGTCAAATGTTTTGAACTCAGCTTGTGCAGCCAGGTCCACTCTCAGGAATCCAGAGCAGCTAATCTTGAAAGGAAAATGAGCATGTCCTTCAAAACGAAATATTTGGTGTCAGATGTGCCGTTTAAGTTATCAGTCACTAAAGTTCCAGCCTTTAATAAAGTAATCTAGAAAACAGCTTGCTTTTGCATACTCATTTCTTCTCTCAGTCTTTTCAGTTGAATAGTTCTAACAAGTAATGGGGACGTAACTGTGGGTTCATCATAGTTTTGAATGACAACCTAAAAAAACCTAAATATTTTTAATAAAACCTAAATATTATTAATATTGGTAGTTGACACTGTGTATATTTTTTTGCAAAGTACTTCGCCTCATTATGTCTTACACAAAGATTACAAACCTTGTTAAAAATAGCAGAGAGACCCTGTGCTTGAAAGGTTGACTGCCGGTAGCTATAATGTGAGCAATAGATGCATTATCAAAACAATTCCTTTTTGCATATCTATGACAGAACAACAGCCATTAGATTAATTAGATTATTTTGTAGGACAAAGAACTCTGAGGTATCCATCTCTCCAGTTGCTGGCCTTTAGTGAAGATGAGTTATTATCTTTTAAAACTTCTATGGGCTACAAGCTGGCTCTCAGGACAAATAGTTCCTTTCTCAGCTCAGAATCAAAACCTGTTGCATTAAATTATACTTGCTGTTTCCATGCCAACAAGCTTTCTTTGCTCACACTTCATTTTGTGCTCTGAATGGCATGCCTAATAAAAAATCAGGACTTTCCATTTTAGCCATCTCAAATATACAGCTGGACTCCATCCCAGACTGTAGGTTCCTTTAGAAAATATTCTGAGTTAAAAAAACAGTTCTTAACCATTTAAAGGTGTCTAGGCATAATCTCCCAGCAGGACTAAATTTTAACACAAAGCAGTTCTCTAGATAGAGAACTACTATTCAGTTTTTCAAAATTTTTTAGTTCAGCAAGGCAGAACATGGAGTTGTTTCCATCAAGAAGGGAACATCTGGAAATTTCAGGGAAAAAAGCGTGAAATAAGAAACTTGCATCTAGCAAAGAATCTATAGACAAATATGAGTTCTGTTGAAAGCATAGAAGCCCTGGAAAACATTGTTTCCACATAAAAATGTCTGAAGTTTGCCTTGGTTGATTTCTAAATTAGTTTTAAAAGTTATCCAGCTAATCTTCATCATGCCACCAGGACAGTCTATAACAATGTCTTACTGCAGAAGCTGCCTTGGTTCTTCTGTTCCCAGTTCATGCTGGGTGTAGGGAGCAGGGCTGAGTTGCAGGTATGGTCTCCCTGCTGTCTGGGAGATGGCAGCGGGTAGGGGAGGCACTTTGCTTTGTACCTCATCAAGCTTTACCCCAACCAAAGAAAACAAACAGCAGCTTTTGAAGACACTATAAACTTTGTCCTCACAGCTTGAGGCAGAGTGAGGCAGCGGCCTCCAGCAGTGACGGACAGGTGAGAAGAAAACATAAAGTGATGGAGAGAGAAAGCCACAGCTCAAGGAGTCTTTATAAGCCATTACTCTTCAGATGTATTCCAATAAACCCTCACATAATCCCTGTCCTTCTCCAGCTTGTTAGCAGACCCAACATCCCACAGCAAGCATCCCACCTCCCATGCCCGCTGGCAGAGCAAGAGCCAGTGCTGCTCTGTGGCAGCCAGACATTCGGTTTACAAGGAGTTTTCTTTCACACGCACAGCTAGGCTTGATTTACAATCTGAGCTTCTGCAGCTCAGTCTATTCAACTTTAAATTGGTCATACCATCACACCTGACATGATACTTTTTAGAAAGTTAGGTTTAGTCACTTACCAGAATCTACAAACCCTCTTGGCACCAACAGCCCACCACAACTCTAAAGACATTCAGAGGGCAGAGAACTTAGGGAAATTAAATCCACTGTAAGCCTGAACGTAAAGCACTTCTCACAAATTTCCTACACATTTGATATCTAGATCTTCCTAAATTAAGAGGTCAGGAGACAAAATATGAGACAATAGTTCACGTAAATCACGTCTCCTCTACTGATCTAATTCTATTGCTTTCCCAGAAGTACTCCTACACTCAGGAATTCTTTTAATTATGGGAATGAAAAGTAGGCTGCACAAATACCTCATGATATGCAAAGAACAAGCAATAAACAAAATGTTATACCTTTCTTTCATTATTGGGCAGTAAACGGAGAGTTAAACCTAGTAATGTTTCTTTTTCAAAGCTGTTCAGTTCCCTATTTTACTATGTCTTTTCTCAACATTGTTAAAGGAAATTTTTATACTGTAAAATACACTTTCATGTGTTTAGTCACTTAAAATGCTAGTAGAGGGAATAAAGATGTGCCAAAGTATGGAATGATGAGACATGCTGATAGCAAGAAGCTGGTATGTTTTCTCTTCCTTTATATATACACTACATGACAGATTCTGGAGACACTTTTTCTCAGGATGCTTCAGTCAGAAAACAAAATAGGCTTACAACCACACACTTCTACTCAGCGTGTCTTGTACTTGGGCACACTTATTCATAACTGTCAACTTGTCATAAATTTTTCTTTTCCTTGAAACAAGAACAACTGCTTCTAACAATGCTAAATAGAATCTTACTGTGTTTTCTTTCACAGGACAGAACACAAGCACAATGTCTTAGTCACTCATACAAAAAGGATTGCAATTACCTGGCAATATGGCATCAATTAGGAGAAAGGAGCAAAATTTATTTTCACAATTATAGAATTGTGTTGTTAAGGCTAACTTGGTAGAGAGAGGTGGGCATGGGGATAAGTTGGTACTGGGGATAAGTTGGTACTTTTTGCCTCTTTCTTATGGAAGGAATTAGTCTGAAGGTGGTGGTCTAGCTTCATCTTAATGAATTAGTACTTTATGAAAGACAGAAATTCTATATTTTCTCATGTTCAAAATACCTGAAGATTTAGTCTGGGTTAAGAATTATGAAAAGATCAAACTTGTAAGACTGGAGAGAAAGAGAATATTTTCTGTTATTTAGTCTTCATCATCTGACTGGATATAATTCCTTTAAGCAACCTAAATTCTGGTGCTCTGTCCCCTCCACGTATGTAGGAGGTGTCAGTCAGACAGTTGGGGTGTGAGAATTACCCTTGATGTATGTTAACTGATTCCTGTGTCTAAGAACCTAAGGATACGATGCACACTTCTGGTTCATGGAAACCATAGTCAATGTAATATAATACTGGAATGAATAAAATCAAAGAATTTGTGTTTGGAGTGTGATTCTGTAAGCTGCTATTTATAACTTGTCTGCTGATACAAATCAGCATACCATCTGCTTTCCTATATTTGTTAAAAAGAGACTTGACTCACTGTAAGAATAAGCATCAAGAGCAGAAGTCTTTTGAATACCTGAAGACAAAGTGACACACTTGTGTAAATTCTACAGAAAAGAAACCCCAAAATATTTCCATGCTTTTAGCAATAGCTACAGTTCATCTCTGTATTAAACAGCATCTTCTTGATCTCTGGAAGAGAAGACAAGAGAAAAAGGAAGAAGTAGCATTAAGTAAAATGAGTAAAGGAGACCCTCAAAGAGAGGAACTCCATCACAGGCCATTGTGACTCACATTAAAAATCTGTCAGCACTGGACAAGTGAGCTTACAATTTTGCCAAATTGAATGCATATTCAGGTAAACAGATAAACTACAATCAATTTATTGTAGTTTATAACCTCCCTACTTTTCCAGATGCAGAAAATTGTATGAATACACAATTGCAATAATCCCACGTTATTCACAGATTTAATAATCTGTAAAATGTGAGTTATATAGTAGATATCCAAAACTTCTGTGTGCCACAGGCCTTGCTGGCTAGAGACAGCTGTCTTCTCTGTGTGTTTTCAATAGATTTCCTCTATTACACCTCCTGAAGTTACTTGAAAGAATTTAATATTCTCACTTCCTCCTAGGTAAATCACTCTTGTGTTTTTCCTCCTGGAGTTTATTGTCTTTTTCTGTATTGTGTTTAGACTGAGGTCAATGGTTCTGGTCTCTGTTTCCTCCCCAGCTACCCCAGTCCACTGCTTCTTTTCCAGGCAGGAAAACCCAAGTGATGGTCAGTGGCAAAGTGAAGGTCAGAGATTTCCTTGGCTGGCCTTCAATGCCTTCCCGCTGCAGCCTGAGTCAGCAGCTCTCATTGCAGATCAGATCTGCCTGGTCTCTTGAGGGCATTTAAAGAAATAAAACTTCATGACATCTGTCTCCTTCACAAGAAATCCTGTAATTTCTAATCCAGTTCTTAACCCCAGCAGAAGGCTCTTCTTCACAAAGTGTTAAGCAGTTTTCTGTTAAATCTCATTCACATCTTCATCCAGGTGTCTGTAAACCTACTGAAGCAGACTTAGACATTTATATCGATTTAATATTGATTGTCTATTTAGATAGCAAGTAGAATTTTATGCACTTTTAATAAGATTTTCTTTAATATTTTAGTACATCTTAAAAGCATCTGAGTCAATCTACATTTCCCAACAGTTCCTGTTCTCAAATTGTGTCTTTCTTATATAAAGTTTTTAATCAATACTCCCTCCTTACTACATACACAAAATACTGTGCTGAAGAGGGGAGATTTATTTTACAACTGTAAATAAACTTTCAAAATTGTGTATTGATAATTTCTGATTATCCAACACAAGCCAGTTTACAGCCTTCTAAAAGTAGATGTTCAATAGTCTTTGATATCCTATGGAGTTACTGGTATTTACAGTATTTAAGTTTTAACCAACAGAGCTTTCTTAGCCCAAAAACTATCATGAAGCAGTTGCTTGATGGATACCCCGGAAGAATATCTTAGATGTAAAATTTCTCAAATGTAAGGGAATTCTGTCTGACAAATAAAATGCAGAAAAGGCTACAAGGGGTAGAAAATTCTCATGCAGAGTTGATAGACTAAGAACGGGGAAGTCTCTTTTCATAATTTTTTCAGGAATATCCTCGATTACTGGCACAGATTCTGCTGAGATGCACAAGCACATCTTCACTTCAAAGTACTGCTTTTATTTTCAGCAATCTGATGTAGCCTGGAGCAGACAGCTTCAAGGCAATTACCTGAGGACACTGGACATCTGCCTTCAATTTCCTTGGGTCAGTGCTGCTTGCATCTTCAGTGAGACTCTCAGATGGTGACGTTATGCTCACTTCTGCTGCAGGGCTCATCTGCCAGAGCAGGCTGTGCAGCCTCAGCCCAAGCAGCAACTCCAGTGCAATCACAGAGTGTTTACATGAATGGCACTGGGATTCTCAAGCTCATGAAGGAAACTCCAAATAGAGAGCTGTGTCTGGAATCCCTCATTTCAGTACATCACAGAGCTTCTTTAAACTCACTGCTGACTGCAGGAATTACTCATTAACCCTTCCTGTATTCAGGAGCCTCATACATCCCTCTGGGTGAGGATGACTAGATTAAGATTGCTCTTTTTGAGAGGCCAGTGTTAACATCAGCGTTCACCTTAAGCTATAGCACAGACTAGAATGCTTCCCCAGGAAACAGGCAACCAGGATCATACACGCACAGCACCTTTAGGATCCTAAATTCACATATTCGCTGCTCAGCAAAAATCCACAGAGTACTTCCACATAAGCCTCAGTTGCTCTTCCATCAGATGAAGCTTTGAACATTTGGGTAGGAGCTCTGACACACAACTCAGTGTTTCACCACCAGTGATGCTCGTGAAGCAGCCACAGTTGATTGCTTCTGTGCTCAAACCACCTCTATCATCATGAGCAGACCTACCCAACCTGACCTTTCAGGAGATGTACAATCAGGGAAGTCTGTTGTGTGACTTCTGATGGTGTCTTCACCATGCTAGGATGCTCAATTGTGCCAAAATGGTAATGGTCCAGAATAAAGGCAGTGCTACTTCAGGAATTTGTGAGCAGCATTTTGTCTCCAATCTTACCAAGACTGCAGAAGGCCTTGTGAACTCTCAGTCTGAGCTGAAATTCAGTCATCTGAGTCTCACTTAAGGGACACGAGTCCTCCCGTTGACTGGTACAGATGGGTCTGTCTATAGCTAAGAGCTGCACATGTCCTAATAGATTAAACAATGTCAAATGCCTTTCCTGTTGAAGAGGTGGAGCAACCCCAACACATTTTTAGTCTGGGTCAGCTAACATTTGGGAGAGCACCAGGATATAGCTAATTCCTAGCCACAGCTCAGGAGCTAGCAGAGGCCAAAGACTGCTCCCAAAAGTCCATAGCATCTCCCTGAGTGTTGGACAGTTTAATAGCATAGGTTCTCACAGTTGCAAATACATCCAGAGCTGATATTACTAACACATCAGTGAGATCTGGACACAGAAATCCTTTTGTGTCTCAGCAATTTAGCTCCACAGTCCAAGACAGCAAAGTAAAGAGAAGAAAGCACATAACATTACAGAAAGGTTTGTCCTACGTTGGAAATTTTCTGCCCTTGGAGAGAAAGTTAAAAAAAAAACAACCAAAAAACACCTGCCAATGACATGACATACCATATTCTTACGTTATAGAGCTGCACTTGGAAAATGGAAACACAGGCTCACAGCTGATAAATAGCCAGAGAGAGCATTCACCAGGCTGATTATAAATACGTGCTCAGATAGCTCAGGGATGTTGAGGATTGAAATCATGAGATACTCTACATGGCAATTTGGTTATTTAAATACCTCCTCTTCCACCTCCTCTTCCACTCAGCCATTACTCAAAGAGAGGAAACATTCATTCTTGAGTACTCCAGACATGGAACAGTTATGAAAACCTTTCTGCACAAATGAAGTAAATGTGGTATCCCACAAGGAACAAGAGATTCTGTCACAGCCTCAAAACTGAGTGTACCTGAATGGATGGAGGCTGAAAAGTAGCTGGGTGCATGGACAACAGCATCACTCCCTCCAGAGGGCTACTTATACAAGTTTAAAGCTTTGTACAATTGCAGTAGATACAGCGAACAACATGAAAACAATTAGATCAACATATAAACAATTGAAGCTATAATGCTATTAAAATGGACACTCAAAGAAAATGTAGCCATTTCTACAGCTGTTTATGAAAGTCTCTCTTTGTCAGAACACACTGGATTGTCATTCTGAATGCCTGTGCTTCCCATGCTGGTTTCCTGAGGAAGGGTTTGTGGATGGACTTGTTAATTTATTACATTTTTTTTTTACCCCTCTCAGCTGTAGCTGTGGATTCCAGACTTGTGAAAGTAGTTATTAGTTGCCTTGTTTGGCCAGAAGAAATCTGCAAAGAAACCTGCTCTTGTCCAGCAGGTCCTGAAATTTTCCCCCAACTTGTATAAGACGTTAATAAAACAAAATTTTATATAAGCTTTATTACAAGATGAGAGAACAAAGAGGAAAAGAACTGAAATTATCTTTACAGTTCTGAAGTAAATCATACCAAATGAAGTTTAGATGGGACTTGCTAAGGTGATCATCTCTCCAACTGGAGCAAGACCACAAAATGATCAGGTCCTGTCATCTTAAATGAAAACCTAAGGAAATCATGATCACCTACATCTACATACCCTGGGGCTATTTTTAAGGCAAGTTCCATGGCTGTGCCAGGCTAAAACTGCAATAAACTCCCACAGAAACAATGGACAATCACAGTATTTATGACCTTCTGTCCCTCAGGTGTTGACCTTTTTTCCTCTGGAAAACAGAAAGCAACCTGTTCTTCTGTGTTTTTTAAACAAACACTCCACTGCAAATGCCTCCCCCTTTGAAGGAAGGCATACAGAACAAACACCTAATGGATTTTATTCACATTACTTAATATGCTGTTAGAAGAGGAACAGATGCTACAGCAAAAAGTGCATTATGAAGCCAGCATAACAGTATAAAACATAGTAAAATACTGCCTCTTCAGAAGATGTTTATGCACTTGGCTCTGATCTTATGAAGCTTAACAAAATACTACTGTATGTAGAGTGCAAGTCCTATTTATAGATCTCACGTCCCTGACAACAGTATCCATCATTTTCTGAACTGAAGTCTGCAGTTCTGTGGTGATTTTCAGCCACATCCATAATGTCAGCAGTTGGTCACCCATGCAGATTGCTGCATAAAGCACAACCACCTGAACGCTGTTGAGATCACTGATTACAGAGGTTTCCCATATTATTACATACTAAGTGGGTAAGAGCCACCCAAACTGCTATTCCTAGCTTCAGCTGGCTGGAAGGATGGATCCATTCTAGACAGCCATCCATTCTGGCTAAATTACAAACCCTCCTCATGCTTCAAGGTATCCCTAACTATGGAAAAACTGTGAAGAAGCTTTCGATTGGCTGGAGGAGTATCTCCTGCATGCCCACCTTCTCAAGAAATCAGAATGACAAGCTCAAATGAGCCTGACACTGTTTGCTATGGTATTCTCACACACTGCCTGATACCAGATTCAATCTAAGGTCCTGTTCTTCAGCCCAGATCAAGGCCTGGGCCTTGTACATCTCATGTACTACCTTGCTTGACAGCTTACCATGACCTAGCATGACAGCTGTGGTCATTGGTAATTGCTGCCAAAAGGGAGGATCATAGGAGTGGGTGGAAAGGAAATCAGACATTCCTGGCAGCTGGCCCACTGCTCTGAAGCTTCCTTTCACCAAACATCAGACTGAAAACAGATCTCCGCTTGCTGAAGAGAAAAGTATGGGCTTCCACTTTCAATCACTTTTCCTTAGTGCGGCATACAAATGGTTTCCTTTCCCCAAAGAGAAAAGGAGAAAAGAGAAAAGGCAAAGGGAAAAAACACGTGTTCATCTAGGGGAGTGAAAACAAAGGGCCAGGGAAGGCTGTTATTCCCTGGTTCATTACTGTCAAAATGACAGTAGATTAGGCAAGCAGGGAATGATGGCCCTTGGAAAACAAAACAGAGAAGTGTTTACCATATAAACACAGAATTAGAGAGTTACACAACACTGAAAAGTTTATCTTGTTTTTTGATGAGCACACAGCACAGAAAGGGACATATTACAGCAAAATTTCATATGTACTTTTGATGCTAATTTTTAACAAATCAGTTAAACCTACAACATGGTTCCCTTCAGGTGCTCCACAGGACTGTCTATACCTCCAAGAACAATGAACCGATTTTTATTCTCATCAAAAACCCATTCTGAACCCAACAAAATCCTGTGGTGTTTAGCTCTACAAACACTTCTCTCAGAAATGTGGAAGAGGTTCTGCTTTAAGGCAGATGGAAGAGAAAGTAAAAAAGAGGAACAACCACAGACAGAGATTGTGAAATAATAAGGACTGCAAAGCCACTGATTTGAAAACAAATAAGAAAGATTTTGTGGCTGTGTCCACCACAGTAAGATCCCTAAATTCAAGAATTTCCCTGGCATGCAGACCTGCTGATAATTTCAGAACAGTATTGTGAAATCCTCCAGCTATTTGCTCCAGCTGAGCCTGCTTAATTAGAATTCCTCAGCACTTAGACATATTTCCTTAACAGCAAATGATACAAATAATCACTTCAGGAGACAGCGGAATATATAACACGGGGTCTTAAAAAAAAGTTATTATTATAAAACAAAAAGATATCAGCAATAGATATAGATCTCCATCAGATTTTTGTCGAATGAAACAGGATCAAAACCATCCTGAACTTTCTGATGCTGTACATTCTGGCAGTTTAAAACCCTCTCTCTAACCCCATCACCACGGCTCTTTCAAGTGAGCAAACATGCAAAGACATTTCAAGCACTATGGCAATGTTGACTCAGAGCATTGTTAACTCCTACCAAAAGGCTGTGGGAAGCACAGTAAAACGATAGAAGGTTTCGTTTATTAATCTGTGATGAAAACCAGGCTTCTGTTGATGGAGGGGGCAGGGGAAAGGGTAAAGATAGGCTTGCCTGTTTAATGCTTGGCCCAGATATATTGTTTTTCTAAAAAGCAAGCAGCTGAGCACATTGCTTCTGGCTGTGTCTTTCTGTAGGTTGCCAGTTGCCAGCATTCACAAAGCACAAGTTATGTAATGCTCTCCTATCAAGAATCCGAGTTCAAAAACATTTCATGAAGTTCCATGCTGTTCTTTGCTGGATTAATTGTTTCTGATAATGAAAAGTCTGTACCACCCTGATTCAGCTTGTCTCAGCACTCTCCAGTGGCAGCACATTGTGCTTTAACTCAATCTCTTCTCCCTCCCTCCATCACAACAATCTCTTCTCATTTCTTGAGGAGGCTGTTCCCTTCCCTAAACCTCTTCACTAGCTGTTACCAGAGGAAGAGAAAAATAAAGGAGTATATGTAGTTTTGCCTCTCCTGTGCCTCTGGAACAGGCTGTTTTTCCTTGCTTATCATTTGGAAAATCCTTATTTCTTTGGTAAATGCAAAAGAAACACTGGCTTTATGATAGCAAATAAATTAATCGCATTGCAGTATGGGCAGAATAGCTTTTCTGATCTGATTTTCAAAGTGAAAACCAAAATTTCAAAGCAATCTGCCTCCCAGAAATGTGCTTTACTCCTGATGGAGTAATTTGAAGCACTTTCCAGGAAAATTCTGCAACTTTTCACAGAAATAATTATTGGATGACTTGCTGAGTGAGGAATTTAATTTGTAGTCACTGCCACTTTGATATCATTAAAATCAATCAGGCATATAGATAAGAGCATGTAATTATTTAAGGTACCTAAATTAGAGTGCATAAAGAGGAAACCATCAAGACAGCTCTCTCTTTCAATCCGTATTCAATGTTTTTATGCCAGTACAACAATGTGTAAAATTAGCCAATATATTTCAGCACGTAAATAACAGCCATCTGCTTTCTTGGTAAAATTTAAATAGAAAAAATAAAAGTTAAAAAAATAAAATTGCGATAAGAGTGAGAATGAGGATAAAATGCACTTATCAAATATCTCATCTGAATACTAGCTTAAATTCTAAGCACTGTTAAGCTATGCTTCTTTACAATTCTGTTTCTGGTGTAGCTGCAAATATAGTTAACAAACAGCTCATTCTCCAAAGAAAAGTGAAATTTGATTCTTATCATTGTGTCTAAGTAAATATGAAATTGAGGCCAAAGTATCTCTGGGGGTTTACTCAATGACAGTCAGTCAAAGGATTCCCATTTCTTTCAGCAGACTTCAGCACAGATGCTTGGAGTAACAATATCTGGGAAAGATGTATTTAATGTTAAAGTAATGACTTACAAGATACTAGAAAAGTGTACTGAGAGAAACCTTCAAAACACAATTAGGTAGATTGACAGATAAAATATCTGTATGTACATCTCAATGTATTTCATCATGAGTGATGAAATAAAGCAGATGAAAGAAGATAAATGTTTTAGATCTAAAACAGCAACAGGAAGTTTTACTATTCTTTCAGTCACAATTAAATTTAAAATTATTTAACTTAAATTTATGATTTTTTTTCTTCAAGTAATGTTAAGTTTTCAGGATTTTATTCGTTTCCGTGTCCCTATTACTTTCCTTTAGAGTTGAAATTGATGATTTCTAAGTAGAAGGGAAGACAAAGTTGTCAGGCACTGTTTATTTTATTTTTCAATTCTTAGTTAGAGAAAGCTCACAAGGATTTCTGCTTTATTAATTCATGGTCTACTAAGCCTCAAGTCATGTACATGGAGAAAAACCACCCTTTGTTTCAGTAAAACTAATACTTAAAAATACTGCTATTAAATAAGAAAGGATAAGCTTTTATGAAGATTTCTTTCACTTTATTTTAGTAACTCCAAACATTAGTTAATTCTTGCAGTGAAGCTCAGAGATTAATTTATACCTCTCCAGGGCACAGAAGTGTTGCCTGTCTTCCCAAGTCAATGAATCAACAACAGAACTCAAGTGCTGCAGGTTCAAGTTCCTAGTTACAAGAAATACCTTAAAAATTAAATAAAACACAAGAACCACCTACAGTCAACTCAGACCTCAAAAGCTACAACCACTTCAAAACCCTGTGAGTCCAGCTTCCCTGAGTTTCCAGGGAAATCCAGGCAATACTGCTAAAATGACCATAGGACACAAGGCTATACAAGGATTGCTTCAGTGTTTATAATTATAAAACAGGACTAATGGTACCAACCTCTTTGTAAAATAGTTTAATTTTTTTCAGATCAAAAGAGCATGGAGATATACTGATGTTGGACCTATGCCTAAAAAAATCAAATCTAGTTCACAGATTCAAACATGGTTCATAGACTACATCATCCCAAGGTAGAACTCTGAGAAAAATTAATAAAAAACCATAACAAGTGTCAGCTTGCTGTTTCCTGCAGCATGAATGAAGCATGTAAAAGCAGCAGCTGCGTAAGCAAAGAATAGAAATTCTGATTTGTATGGCTTACAGACATTGCGTATCAACATAAGCAAAGTAAAATATTTATTGCTACAAGGGTTTACATAATTTGGTTTCTTTTCTCTCTGGCTTACATAATTTGGTTTCTTTTCTCCCTCCAATATATTAAGCTCTGAAACCTTAATGATTTATTTATGTTGCACGTGCCAATATAAAATAATGCCAATCGCCTATTAATCTACACAAAACAGAAATTTGCTAAAGATTTTTTCACTTTGAAAGGCAAAAGAAAACACACAAACACAGTTAAAGCATATGCTGCAAAGCACCAACAAATCGTTCAGCTCCTGAATACCAGTTCTGGAGTATGTTTTGAACAAATTGTTGATTAGCTACAGGAGTTATAAATACAATATTCTATAATACTTGAAGACTTGCCTGGTATCCTTGCATTATCCAGAATTTAAACAAGGCATAGAATGATAGAACCATTAAGGTTGGAAGAGATATTCAAAGATTGAGTCCAACCATAATTTAATGGTTGGACCATTACCACAACCAATAAACCATATCCTAAAGCACCAAATCTAAACACTTCTTGAACACCTCCAGGATTGGCAATTCCACCAACTCCCTGGGCAGCTCATTCCAATGCCTCATCACTCAGTAAAGAAATTTTTCCTAATATCCAGCCTAAACCTCCCCCTGGCACAACAAACCCATTTCCTCTTATCTTATCTTATTGCTAGTTACTTGGGAGAAGAGACCAATACCAGCCTCTCCACAACTTCCCTTCAGGTCATTGTACAGAGCAATAAGATCTTCCCTGGGCCTTCTCTTCTGCTGACTAAATAATCCCAGTTCCCTCACACTCTCCTCACACAAAATGCCCTCCAAACCCTTCACCAGCCTCATATCTCTTCTCTGGACATGCTCCAGGACCTCAACATCTTTCTTATACTGTGGCACCCAGAACTGAACACACTATTCAAAGTGTGGGCTTTCCAGGGCTGAATACAGGGGCATGATCACTTTTCACTGCTGGACACACTGGTTCTATACAGGCTAAAATGCTGTTGGCCCTCTTGGCCACCTGGGCACACTGCTGGCTCACGTTCAGCAGGCCATCCACCAGTACTCCCAGACCTTTCTCCCCTGGGAACCTTTCCAGCCACTCTCTCCAGGCCTGTAGCATTGCTTGGGGTTACTGAGCCCAAAGTGCTGGAACTAGCTTGTACTAATGTACCTGGGCATAGTGGTGTTGACACTACTATGAAACAGAATTCACTTCAATATTGATCTGGAGAAGACAATGAGAGACCATCTGTGCTTTTAATACACTGCTATGGAAAACAGAAAACAACAAACTTAGATCCTAATGTGAGTTAAAAAGCAAGTTATGACCATATAAGCCACAGATAAAAAAACCACTTGGAAATGAAGCCTTTACAATAAGCAACATTGACTTCAGCAGCAGAAAGGTACTGGAACATGGACACTTGAAAATCTTTACTGAAAGAAGATAATTTATTTTAGTATCCAGTCTTCAAAGCACATGTCCATAAGGTCCAGCTTCAATTTCAGAAAACGCTGTCTACTTGCATTACAGCCAAAATACACAATGGATGTGGGAAAGCGAGTGTGACTGGTGAAAAGCACTGTAATGAAAATAGGTATTTTCACCAGTTTGTTCCACTCAGGTTCTTGGCACCACCGAATTCAGTTTCATTACAAGGATTCCCATCAGAAAGGAGCATGAAAAACTCTGGTATCCACTGGTAAAATTTCAGTCCTGCTTTCTGAACCACAAGATTTTCACTAGAATATCTTCTTTTGAACTGGAGCTTCTGCACACTTAAAAAATAGCAATACAGAACCACCACAACTTTTGTGACCTAGTTTCCATTCCAAGTTAATCATACTAATTTTGTGCAAGTACTCAATTATGCTGTACTGTTGTGCTTGTACTTATGTCAAGACTTCTTTTTCATTTGGGACCATATATTTCCATTTAATCCCTCTATATTTCCCAGAAATATCTGCCAAAAAGCATTTCAGTGGGGTATGTCAGTTCCTTTTCCTTTGAATATGACTCCATATTAGAGTGCATGGAGGTACTTGAAGTAGTAGAATTAATGTTTGCTTTAAAGCTATGGCTGTTGTTGTTGGCAAGATTTATCACATCTGTTTTTACCTGTGTAACAGCTGGGTACTCCCTCTAAACCTCATCTAGGATTCCTGCACACTATTCACACTGTACAACAGAGAAAATTAGGGAGTACCAGAGAACAATCATCCCACCCTAATTTTAGGTGGTTTACATCGTTCAGATGAATAACTCTCTGGACACAGACCTTTATCTATCACTGGTTAAAAAAAAAAATTCTCTAAACCCAAATTTAGACCATTAAGTGTAGGTGAAATGCATTTTACCTATACTGACTGGCATCCTCTTTGGATTGGACTATCTTAGATTTACACCATGGACTGCAGTGAGAAAACCTACACTAAATCTTCACCCATCAGTGAGAAACAACCTACAGATGGTAATGACTTCTATTAAAAATATTAACTATACCAGTTCCTACAGCATAGTGATTCATGAAATTGTACTGTTTATAGTACCTCAGATAAAGGACAATCTGTAGTCTCTGAAATAAACTTCTGAAGAAGTGCAATACGAGAGAAGTTTATAAGATTCCAAGTAGTTAATAATAAACAAGACAAAACCAACATGTCCCTATGCTGGCAGAACACCCTCTCATGAATCATGTACCTACTCTGACCAAATATTTGTTGGAGGAGCTCTTTGGGGTTTTTGATGTGTCATTCTGCATTCATGGGATGACATCTAAGAAGAGAAGATGAGCAATGAAATAATAAATGGTTTAGACTATAGCAATAGCCACTTTTTTAACCTTTGTCTGGATCTACTCCAAGACCTTCCAGTAGTACTTCTGCTTAGTGGCAGTCCCATCACAGAGGCATCTGAAAAATAAGTGAATGAACTCAAAGCAGAATAATTATGCATCCCAATGCACTGGAAATTTAAGCTAATGATGTAGGAGCTATCAAATACATATTCATCTCAACATGTGACAGAGAATTTTATGGCTCATATCAGCCTCATTAGTTGTCTTCCTTGATAATCTAATGATCTCATGATCAGCACAGGAAAGGCACAAGCATTGTCAGATGAAAGACTTGAGACAACTAACTGACTGTCGGCCAAAATCTCCTCCTCCCCCCACTCCCACAGTATTTGAAGCATTAACTCTGTAACAAGGGTATGTGATCTCAAAAAGACCTCAGACAAATGAAATAGCTATCTCAGATGCTGGACAAATATTTTGTTTCCCATCCATTCCATGTTACTACTGGCAGCAAAATGGTATAGAAGACAGGTAACTTTTTAAACTAGAAAACACATTGAATGCTATAAATATAGTATATATTTTAAATACTTGATGAAAACAATCAAGGGTAAAAATAACTTTTAACATAACAATACTGCAGATATTGGCATAACTTCCTTTGAAAATACTGTAATAAAATAATCAGCCAAAGAACATTTTAGTTTAACGCTATACCTGAAGCAGAAATAGTGGTAATAACAATGGGAATTTTGGGGAAATAAAAAACCAAACTACTGTAGACATGGTCTGAGAAGGTTGTGCACACCCATCACTAGGAAGGATGTTACTCTCAGGACTCTTTTTGGCCATTCCTCACACAGTGTTTCTCTTTCAAAACAGCATTATTATATGCAGCATTCAATACTGCCTGTAAAGCTGGTGAGCACAGTATTGCAGACAGGGGGAGAGGGAAGAACAGTTCTCAATCAGAGTACACTTTGAGTAGGAATTACTCTATCTTCAAGATGGAGAAAGGAAACAGCTGCTCCAGGGGCTGAGAAAATTGTGAATGCTGCAGTAGGAGTTCCAGATAAGTGAAAAGAAATGCAACAAACTCCCTGCTGGTGTGATGGACTCATGGTTCCTTCCAGGATGCATCTACACTGAGGTACCCGCAAGATGGGTACACTGAACAGCGTTATTTAAATCTCTTTTCCAGGTATTTTGGCTCAACCCTTGCTGAAAGCATGGAGACAAAGAGAACCAAATTAGTTTTGTGCTATGGTACAATTATTCTTCCTAAAGGATGTGGGAGAAGTGGAAACTCATGTTTTCCATATTCTACTGATCGAAAAAGAGGCACAGCCCAGATGACTGGAAGTTGGAGAATGTCGCACCAATCCACAAAAAAGGGCCGGAAGGAGGACCCGGGAAACTACAGACCCGTCAGCCTGACCTCAGTGCCTGGCAGGGTTATGGAGCAGATCATCCTCAGTGTAATCACACAGCACCTGCAGGATGGACAAGGGATCAGACCCAGCCAGCACGGGTTTAGGAAGGGCAGGTCCTGTCTGACCATCCTGATCTCCTTTTATGATCGGGTGACCCACCTGGTGGATGAGGGGAAGGCTGTGGATATGGTCTACCTGGACTTCAGCAAGGCCTTTGACACCGTCGCCCACAGCATTCTCCTGAAAAAGCTGTCAGCCCACAGCTTGGACAGGGGCACTCTGTGCTGGGTTAGGAACTGGCTGGAGGGCCGGGCCCAGAGAGTGGTGCTGAACGGGGCTGCATCCAGTTGGCTGAGAGCAGCCAGGCAGAAAGAGACCTGGGAGTTTGGATTGACAAGAAGCTGAACATGAGCCAGCAGTGTGCCCAGGTGGCCAAGAAGGCCAATGGCATCCTGGCCTGTATCAGGAACAGCGTGGCCAGCAGGTCCAAGGAGGTGATTCTTCCCCTGTACTCAGCACAGGTGAGGCCACACCTCGAGTCCTGTGTCCAGTTCTGGGCCCCTCAGTTCAGAAAGGAGATTGAGGTGCTGGAGCAGGTCCAGAGAAGAGCAAGGAGGATATGAAGGGACTCCAGCACAAGCTCTGTGAGGAAGGGCTGAGGGAGCTGGGGCTGTTCAGCCTGAAGAAGAGGAGGCTCAGGGGAGACCTCATCACTCTCTACAACTACCTGAAAGGAGGGTGTAGCCAGGTGGGGGTTGGTCTCTTTTCCCAGGCAACTATCAGCAAGACAAGAGGGTATGGTCTTAAGTTGTGCCAGGGGAGGTTTAGGTTGGATATTAGAAAGAAGTTCTTTACAGAGAGGGTGATCAGGCATTGGAATGGGCTGCCTTGGGAAGTAGGGGATTCTCCATCCCTGGAGATATTTAAAAAGAGACTGGATGTGGCACTCAGTGCCATGGTCTGGTAACCGCAGCGGTAGTGGATCAAGGGTTGGACTTGATGATCTCTGAGGTCCCTTCCAACCCAGCCAGTTCTATGATTCTATGAAGACTACACGACAGTTGAATCCATCTGGAAGAAGACATCCTCACAATCATGAAAAAACTCAAGGAATGGAAAGGAAAGGACGCATAGGAGTGATTGCAGACAGCCGATTAAACAACAGCTTGTAACAGCTGCACAGATCAATACAACTTTGTGTTGCACACACATATGTGTGTTGAGACAGTAGTCAATTTTATACAGTTTCCATATGATCCTACACAGAATTGTACAATTGGTAGAGCATCAGATTACTAGAATTGAATGACTCAAATAATAACTAGGGAAGCTTCTGGGATGAGCAATTCTTTGTAATAGATTATTATTTAATTTTCCATATAAACACTTCTATAGCACATCTAAGAGCTCTCAGACAAAGGATTGTAAACAGCAATCTAGTAGTATTTGCAATGTAAACACCGAGAATGGAGGGGAACCAATTCCGGTTATGTACACACAAAACTGTGATGCCTCTCTGGAGAAAAAAATCTGTTGAACAAAAAGTATCAAATTTTAGTATAATGTCTTAAAAAAATAAAAGGGAATCTTCAATGCATGAAAAACTCAGTAGCAGAACAGAAGACTAGATTACTTTAATGTCATTTAAAAATATATACTTTTCAGATCCTACCCTGTGCTATAATTTTCTAACTATTGATTGGCATGGGGTGAAACCCAAAGGAATTAAGGACACATGGAAGAGTCATGAAGAATTTGTCCATATGTTTCAGTATGGACTCTTTTGAGGCTCGGCTTGCCAGAATTGTGAAGACACATCTGAACTCCTGGCAAAAGGTGCATGGCTAGCCTGAAGACCCCAGAACCAAACTGCATTAACCAGATAGTTTGGAGTTTCTTCAGATAAATAAAAAACTTCCCATCTTTGGAATTTTTTTTTTTTTTCAGTTGAACCCCAATTTTTCAATTTTGCATCTTGTGAGTAAGAACTTCTCCAAGATCTATTTTCTTCCCTATTATAGGTGGGATGCAGCCTGAAGAAACAACACAAGTTGCACGGAGACATCAGAAGCAATGGGTGAAAATCACTCATGCAGTCCCTGCCTTCAGATCATCAGTTGACTAACTGTACCTGAGGCAACAGCTTGTCTAGTGCAGAGATTTAGAGACTCTGTGTTACAGTTTAACTGTTGGCATAGCAAAACCCATTGCATTATCCACTTCATCTTCTGCAAAGACAGGCATTTACCTCTCATCCATCTGCACAGATCTACTGTTTGCAGCAATTACTGCTTGCCTGCAGACTTCTCTAATCACTGTGCACAGAGAAAAGAATTCTTCTAATTGCTGAATGGTTTTAGTTTCCCAAAATAGTTGACCTTCTTCCTTTTTCAAGAAAAAAACTTTCCCCTGCCTCCCTGCCTGCCTCCCCCTCCCACCCCCTTCCTGCTGGCAGACATGAGAAGAGAGCTGTGTTTGTTTTCATGGTAAATGGGAGGCCAGGGCAATGACAAGACTGATCTCACAGTTTCCAGCTGTAATATTTGATTCCTTTACAACTGCACATATGCAGAAGTCAGAAATTAAACTAGTCCAGCAAGAGAAATATGCTTAAAAGTCTTACACACAAAAATTTTAAAAACCAAAAAACAAAAAAATTGAAAGGAAGGTTTGAGTGGTAACAGCATGGCTTCTTGCAGCAAAGAAACAATGGTTGTTTGGCCCAAAACTGCTGAATGATTCAGCTGAGCCCCTGTGTCCACATGTCTCATTTTCAAGTGTTGAAAGTTCAGGATTTTATAGTGAAACTAGACAAAGATAGGTATTTTATTTTTGGGGCACATGAAACTGTCCCTGCAGGGCTCAGGAAAACAACCTCAAGGCCTGCTTATGAAGTAGAGAAAAAACAAACTATTGATAAAACTTTCCTTATCTCCCACTAACAGAGACAACCACGTATCAGTCGCTATGACAATGCTGGTCTGCTGCTTTGATATTCGTGTAATTTTAACATACTTCTTGTCTTCATCTTTACATTAACTTTACTGTTATTAAGTATTTACATTGATCACTTTCAAACACTAGGGGGGTTTTTCTAGTTTTCTTTTTTTTTTTTTTCAATGTACAATAGAAAAGAATGACAGAAATATATTTCAACAGGAATTGAAACTAGATAGGCAGGGCTTTCAAAAGTGAACATTTTTAAGTAACATTTTTAAGAACCTTAAAAAGTGCCTCTTCTTCTGCTAGAGAAACTCAGTAGTTTTCCAAACTGAAGAACTGAAGTTTGAGGAGCAAATGTGTGAAATACATATCATTACCAGAATGTTTTTACAGGTTTGTCCAAAGTGTTCAGATAGTGGGCATACACAGGTAAAAAGCTGATGTGTTACTCCCAGTCCTGGCATTAACTTAATTATCTTTGCAGTCCTTATTAACAATATGTTTAAGGCAGGAGGATTAATTTATTTTTAATTTTACTTTAATGGAAATGCCTCCCTCATTTACAGAGTTTTTAACTGAGGTTCACAAACAGCACACACTTTGGAGGACTATAAAACCAGCTGGAAGCCCAGATATCCTGGGGCACCAAATCAATGAGGCCAAACCTGCAGACTCACCCATGCAGACCTGGAAGCCCAAAGACCTCCTGGCTCTAAGTGAGTCTCTCAGGTCCTTAGCTATAGCAGCTCCCAGGCTGACTAGAGGAAGAAAGGCTGTGTTGCAGACAATTAAAAGGGTTTCCTTAAAGAGAAGCACATTTCCTCTGTAAGCCTTTTTTGCCTCTATTGGCAGATCAAAGCTGATGCTGCAGTACACTCTATTTCTTCCCATCCAGATTTCTAACAGAAGATGTTTTGTGGGGAAAGGTTCTAGCTACCCATGCATTCTTACCTTAGAAACAACTTTTTTCATTTTATTTCACAATCAATGACTTGGAAGAAATCACTTGTGAACAGCACTGTAACTAGTGCAGGGAGCTTTACTGTTACTCTGCAAGTTATCAGACAAACCTGAGTTTTGTTCATGTTTCCTAGAGGCCTCCAGGGCAGAGCTGTTGTGCCACCCAGTACCTTCCAATAAGAAGGGTCAGATGGCACATATTAACAGGTAGACCACTGCTGCAGACCCAGTGACCTGGGTATTTCCAGCTCTGGCATTAACTTCTCTGGAGCATTTATTCCACAAGTACTTCAAGTCAGCAGGAGCTATTCCACCCTTCCCTGGCATAGATGCTTGCGATTGAAATGGCTTTAAGAAGCACTTGCATTTATTTCAAATCTCAGAAATCTTATTTCAATTTAAGTTTTGGAAAAGACTTAGGAAGTACTAATTACTCCAGCTGGTTCATTCCAGGACAAGCACAGAGAGAAGGCAAACAAGGTTGTTGCAAAAGAGCAAAGCAGACCCAAAGCAGAAGCAAAAAGAAGCAGAAGTACACAGTAAAACAGCCTTGGATGTGCCCTAGCAAGAGGTTACAGCACATTTCTCGCTCGGTCTCAATAAGCTTCATTCCAAAACCATAAAACAGAGCAACACAGGGTGACTCCAAATGAAGCCAGTTGGAGGCTGCTTCTCCATAACCACACTAGTTGGAACTGATGTTACACAGCCAAATTTGAGCTGACTCTGTGCCCTCTTTAGGACAAACCGTAGGCCACCACTGCCAAAGGTGCTTATTCCTCCACTCCCTGCCAGCAGCAAATGGGCAACATGGCTCTCAATTAATTTTTTGTTCTTACAGAGGAGCAATGTGGAGACAATCTAGGATGAGCCTTGTGCCTCAGATGTTGACCAAACACATTATTCATTTCCACAGTTAGCTCAAAGACCTCTCAAAACTGGACCAAAGTACTTTTTTTTCCCTACAGCGCTGTGCCAGCCTCTCATGTGTTAGAGTCATTCCAGTTGTGCTCAGACTAATAAGAAACTTGCTGTTTTTTCACAGTACAACAGACAATCGGGCAGATTGGAGCTAACAGACAGTGCTTATGTTCACCACATAAAAAGTTGTGACTTAATATGTGTGTTTATTCTGCAGAAAATGCTTCTCCCGTATACAATATTAATCTCAAATTGCTTCTAAGTTCCTACTTGTAGATTTTCTAGCACAATTCAGTAAATTATTTACTCAGCCCAAATTGGGCTATCTCTATGTTTACAGTTTATCATGTTTAATTAAAAGTAATTGTGCTGCAGAGTTCAAAATCCTATAGTTATTTTAGAGAGTGTTATTCCATATATGAGTTTTCAAGAAGACGATAAAAAGGAAAAGAATGTGTTTATTTTGGTCACACTCTATCTATCCCAGTTTGGTTATATCTGAGAGTACTAAGGATTTCTAATGTAGGTTTCAGAGCTAACCTTTTCCTTATCCTTATCCCTCTTTTGGCCCCATTCCTCTACCCAAAACACAATATCTCTCCCCCCCCCCT
>JAAWXA010000022.1:12950709-12977997 GCA_038090715.1 Florisuga fusca
CCCTCCCTCCCGACAGAAAGTGCCCTTATGAATACAAATGCCTGTGGACAACTTTTTATTTGGCAGCTGCATAACATTATGAACTTATTAGCCATGAAAGAGTTCTGCTTTCCTCAAACTGGAATTAAAGTGCATCAGGAAACAAAGAAAAATGTTGTCATTGCACATCACACTGGGTCAGACAGCTTTAGAAAATCCTCAGAAGTAAAGGAGAAAACCATTCACTTTTTTCCTGTACCATCAGTATCATCTGACTGACTACTAATTGTACTGCTGAGGTTTTAAAGACCTCTATTCAGGTAAGAACTGGCCAAAAAAAACCTGCTCTCATTCATCAAAGCACAAGTACTTTCAAGAGTAGCCTAGTAACACAGAAAAGACTTGAAAATCCTCAAAATCCAGCCACCTATGGAGCAATCATGTGAAAAAATGTCAAAGAATCACTTTTGTAAATTCTTAAGACAACTGCTACTGAGTGGTAAATACAAAATACTGTTTAATTGCAATTTTCAAAAATTCTTCCTGCTTTCAGTCATTATATGTCTGTCCCCTCTGATGGAAATGGGAATTCTTTCAGTTTTCAAGCCTGTGCTCTCCTTTCATTGCAATGAGGACCTAATTCAGGGCTTTAAACTGTGCTCTGCAATGCATAATTAATCTGGCTTCATAGAGGCCTGGACAAAAGACCCCATTCAATCTCCAGCTCCTTCCCCCTGAGATATTGTTATTTCTAAAAACTCCTGCCAGTTGGGCTGGAGGGAAATCTCAGCACTGTGGGAGAATGAACAAACTACAGTCCTCCGAGGGATTTGAAGTAACTATCTGACTAAATTGGATTAGAAAGTAAGGAAGGGGAGGAGAAGGAAAGCTTATTCTGAAGTCTGCAAAAGCTCATAAAAAGTTCTTAGAAGATTTTCATATGGTGAAGGGGAGACAAATATGCATGTTTTGTAACAAAACAGAAAATTTTAAAACATGCATGAGTCAATACATTTGTGGATGTTTGAAGAGATTACTGCTGATATTATTTCAGAAAAACTGTTGTGGCTACCTTAGACCTTCAAAATGGTATTTCTCTGCAAAATCTAGGCTGCCCTGCAAACCTAAACAGTCATACTTGCCTTCTAGGTATTTGATATATCTCCTGTTTGAATCTATAATATAGCCTAACTGTGTTACTTTAAATTTTCTCATTAGAAGCCTCTGCCCAGAAGGCTTTCAAAGAGCTACAGAGAAACAAACTGAGTCTTGTTCAGAGGGCCAGCACCCTGCTTCCATTCCCTACAAGCTCATTCACCAAAGTGTGTTGGTGATGCTGATCAAATGCTAGCCATCTCATGCATTTCACTATATTTTAGCAGGCACATGCATACTCAGGAATATTACTCCATTTAACATCAGACTTTTTGAAAGACAAGGTAAAAAAAAAACTAATGGCCCCCCTGGGAAATTGGGTGGGCTTGGGGAAAAGATGCTTTGGAATCTCTCGTGTCCTCAGCCCCTCTCTGCCATTCCCTGCTGATGTGGACTTGCCGATTGCAGGCTCCCTGCTCCTGCAGCACTGATGCTGTAGTTGGATGAGGTTATGTGGGTGTATCCCAGGACAAAACTTGGCTGCCTAGCTTCAGAAACATTTTCAGAAGCCAAATCTTTTAGCAGCTCTAACCAAGACGCCCCATACTTTGACAGGCAGCCCTTATGACAGCAACAACAAGGACAGAGTAGTTTGTAGCTTCTTACATTTCACAGAAATAAATTATATAAATGTCTCAAGAAAGGCCAGCACCCTCACTTAAAATACTTCTGCTGGCACCATCAGGAATTTATAAAGAAAAAGTTATAACAAGATCCTGATAAAAGGAGGAGTTTCCTCTCTTTCCCCCTGCCCATTGTGAAGGCAGTGCTGGGTGGAGGGCTGAGCTCCCTGAGCTGCTGCCTGTGGGACACACAGCCAGAGCAAAGAGTTAAAAGCACTCAATACACTAACTTCCCCATGTTGAAAAGGAATGAAAACATTCTCCAAAAGTTGATCTCCTTAAGACTCATGTGCTATAATGGAGTGAAAACCAGGGCAGCTTTCACAGGTCTAGTGTGCTCCATGAAAAATGCACACTGCTGAACAATGCACCTGCTTAAAGATGGGCACATCAAAATTACAAGTCACCAAAGCAATCCTAATCAAATATCCCATTTATGTTCTTTCATTATCACTATTGGCCACTTCTAGACTTATTATCACAGAATAATTTTCTATAACCTGCTTTTGCCCTGGCGAGGAAGGGCATGGAGGAGAGGGAATAAGGGCAGCAAAATCTTTCAAATCCAACAAAGTTTCTTAAAGGTGTCACTTCATAAAGGAACACCTGCATGTAACAAGAATAGCAACAAAGATACTAGTAGCTCACACTCCAGATAATCAGAGAATCGTTTAAAACATTAATGTGTTATACAACAACCGTACAGCCCAATTATTGTTCCTTTAATTCCTGGGGTGCAGAGAAAGCAAGCCAACACCATTACACTTTTTTTCCCAATCAGCGTAATGAGATGCTTGTGATAAGTGTTACACATAATCCAAAACTATTGGACATTGTCAAATCTGTGTTGAGGCATCACATAAAACATCCTTACTTACAATAGTAATCTAACACCTCTGAATAGCCCCATGGCATTTCTCAAAAGGGACAACTAAAGGTTTCACATCTGTGGAAAAGAAAATCTGGTGAAGGAGGGGAATAAGCCTCACACATTACACTGACTTAATCACAAGGCAGCATAGGGGGTCTTTTGGCAGATGACATTTTCCCTGCAGGCTGCTTACTGTACCCCACCATGGTCAGGACCTTTCCTTGCAACACACCAGCAGGTCTCCTCATTCCCATCCTGACCCCCCTCCTCCAGCCCATCCATGGTGCTGTCACTGCATGGACACACTCATCCTGGCTGTTACAGGAGCCCTGAGGTGCACCTGAGACACGAGCAGAGCCAGAACAACCATTTCAGATGCACAGGCAAAATTCAAATCTCTTGCTTGCTTCACAGAAGACAAAATAATTTGCTCTCCCTGCTATGATGGCAGGAGCCTGGCAGCAGTGTCGAGCAGGTGATGGAGGGAAGCAGAGGGGAGCCTGGTAAGGCTGCAGATCAGGTTTTTGCTGAAACACTGAAGCTTGCTCCTGATGCAAGGGAAAAGGGTGAGCCTGGAATAGAAAACAGCAGAGATGGGTTTGCTGTTTCTACTGCTGTGTGAGGAGCATTGAGTAGAGGCTTCCAGCCTCCTGAGAAAGACCTTGCCTCCAGCCCCACAGCTGCTCGGGGAGGGACTGGGGTACCAATCAAGCCTTTCATTCATACATCTCCAGCAGTATTTCTCCCTTAGAGAAGCAATTCAAGGTATGACAAGTGGCTGGAGTTGTCCTATATTACAACAAGAGTCAAAGAGAAACCTGAAAGTTTTGGACAAGTTCTCCATCCACACACACTTGTGTAAACCTGAGAGGCTAAACAGATACCCCACTGCTCACCCTGCACCTGGCCCTACCTGCTGCTCAGACCAGCCCCACCTCTCCCCCTGCACCCGTGCTCTGCCAGCTGACCCGCTCTGCAGTCATTCCCTGACTTGCTCCACTTACACACACACAGACACACACACATTCATCTGCCTGTACATACTCAACCCAACAGCTGAAGCAGATCAGCCAAGTAACCACAACAGCACTCTGACTCACTTTGAACAACATGAGTGAAACACCCCAGCCCAGCCCCGAGGGGACAGCGGTGCTGTGGGCACAGTGGCCGCCTCCGCCACTCCCAGCCACAGTTGGCTATCCCAAGGGCTCTCATCCAGCCTTCTCTTTCCCCAGCAGCCCTGACATTTTAAAATTTCACCCTCCATAAATATGAGGGGAAACACTAACTCAGCTTTGTTAACTCTCTTTTGGCTGCCAAATTAAGAGTCCATAAAAATCTGTTAAAAAAGGATGAGTGGATTTCAAAAGAGGAAGCAGAGCTCTTCAGCATTGACGTTGTCTGCCATGGGGCATTTCAACTCCACTTGTCAAAATTTACAGTCTGCTTCATCTCACAGAAATAGATCATTAACTTCCTTTTTCTTAATGCTTACACCATGTTTTGAAAGTATACTCAAATAACTCTGACATTAGTTAGTTCCTTGTTTTTTGCCATCTTCCTCAAAACTTTGGGATTCAATTGACAGTAATCCCCGGGACAAAATAAGAATAAAACTCAAAGGGGCCCAAGATCAAGAAAAAAATTGAGGAACAAAATAAAGGCCAAATCTTCCTGTCACTTACTCCGATTATCACCTTGGATTTACATTGAAAAATTTTGAGAAATTAGATTATTGCGTTCTCAAAAGGAGGCAGCAGTCTGTCTTTAACAGGTTTGTCATTCAGATCTAAACAACTGAAGCAATTGCCACAGAGAGACTCCCACAGCGTGAAGTGCAGGCACAGAAACACTCCAGAGCCAGCCCAAGTCCATCCTCAAAAGCACACTCCCTGAGCATACACTCTGTGTAACCCTTCTTGGTTTCAGCTGTTTCCCTCATAAGTCAAAACTACACTGTCCCACCTGTACCATCTGGTCCTAATCTCCCTGTTGAAATGTAATCCTTAAAATTTTTGAGTCTAGGAAATAAAGCTACTGTTTTCAAGGGGGTCTAAACTGGGCATCGAACCCCCAAAGATATTGCTTAAATATAAGACAATACTGAATGTGAGGCTTCTCATTCATCTATAAAATTTAATTGTGCGTAGGAAATAACTCAGGATAGAAATTTCCAACTTTGAAGTTCAATAAATCTTACTGAAATCAATGGTATGCAGTCTTGCCTTTTAAGCATAAAGAATAAGGCTCTATAGAAAGCAAAGCAAACAGATAGTGGCTTGAATATCACATTGGTTCAAATTTTGCTCAAAGCAATCCTTAGAAATTTGTCATTTTTACAAGTGTATTCTTGTCCAGTATAACAGTAATAGCAATAGGATCCAGAAGAAATATTTTGGCTTGTCAGTTTTAATAAAGATGACATCGCAAAGACTCTCAAGAGAGCGGAGTCCAGAGCACAGTCAGACACGCCACATGGAGGTCAGGAGGTTTGTGTTTGCTTGGCTCTGTCTGTTAGCCAAGCACAACCTGGACGAGCATTGCTTTGTGCCCAGCCTAGGATGTCCCACACGGCCCATGCCACACCAAAACCAAAGTAAAACGTAGTCCTTCTATTATCAGAAGTGCAACCCTTGAAAAACTTTATAGGAAGCATTTTAACTGAAACGAGGAGTGAAGATGGAATCCAATTACAAGCTAATCTGCTTGATCAAACATTGAACAAAATGTTAACAGCATCCAAATTCCTTTTTATCCCAAGGCACAATCTTGAGCTTACGTAAATACATATACCTATATTTCAGCATGGGTTACTGATACATCACAGCCCTAAAATGCAGGATAGACCCTTTCTGCTTATGCTGTAAATATACTCTGTGGTCTTGCTTAATAACAGTCGTGAAGAGCACAAAAATAGTCAGGGGGAAAGAGCTGGGAGCAGGATGTACTGTCTCCTGGCATACCACTCAGTACACGTTCCACCAAACTGCAGCTGAGGGAGCTACTGGGCAATGACACAGACACATATGCACGCTCTCCCTCCTACCCAGGTGATATTTTTATTTCTAGCTCTTCTTTCTCTGGGTTGCAAGGATGTTTGGCAGAGCCACTGAGTGTCATGCAAGATGCTTAGGAGCTGGCAGGCTCCAGTCTGAATTTTACCCTCTGACCACAAAGTACAAAGGAGTTTAAAGCTTAGGCTGAAATTTTTGCTAACAAGAGGTCATTACTTGTGGGGCACATGAGACTGGGAGCATGTAATGCACACAAACCTCAGGTCCTCTGACACGGCACATCTGAGACAGACCTGGCAGCAAGCCCTTACAACTCTGCAGGACAAAAGTAAGGTATGTGGAAGCCAAGAGGGCACAGGTCTCTGGGCTTTGGACAGCAGACATCCCTGCCCCACTGCTATTCAGACATCCTGCAGTTATTAAGGTCTTAGTGATAAAACATCCTTGCATGGGCTGCTCAATAAACTTATGCAAATCACTGTACAAACCCTTGATGACTGCAGCCACACGAGCATCAACCTTTCTCCAAACAGTTCATGCCACCTGCTGCCACAGAAACAATAACCTAAATGCTTAAAGAAAAGATGTTGTGTAGGTTGTGCCACTGTAAGCTATTACAGAGATGTAGGAACCAACTAAATGGCAATTTTTAAAATGTCTCTCTCTAGCAGATACTTGTTTTATCTAGCTGACATGTTTTGCTTCTAAAACTGATTTGTAATCAGTGCTAAAAGCACATATCTTCCTCCTTTTAGTCACAAAACCTGAGATGAGGTAGTAGCACTCTAGCAAACCCCACCAAAGCAGAAGAACAGATATCTTGGTCTCTGGTACTGTAACTCAGACTAAAAAAGAACTGTCTAACTACTAGTGGAAGGGAGGTGCCTGTGCTCTCTCTTCTCAGATATTTTAAGAGAGGGGAAGATTAAAAAAACACTCACTCCCATGTGTTCCTGAAGGCTATTGAGGTCAGAAAGTCATGTAATGAATGACACTTCAAAATAAAAAGGCATCCACATAATATCTTGAATGCCTTGGTACATTTAATTCATTTTTCAAGCATCCTTAAAAAGTGAATTAGAAAATAGAGATTAGAGGACAGTTGGCATAGGAAGAAACAAGAAAGCAAAACAAAAATCAACTACTCACTATTGAAACATCTACTTAAAACCTTTTTATGGTTTAAAAATAGAAACTATTTATAAGGCAATGTGTGCTTTAATCAGCATGCAAGAAACAAGCCAATAATTAAAAGTTTAAAATAAAGGTTTAAACTCAAGCATAGTTTTGCAACTGCAGTTATAACTAGATTACAAAATTCCTTTCACACAATGCACATAGCATCCTTTGAGACTTAATGACATTCTGCAGCTGGGGTAGTATGAATCTGAGTTCTTTCTGTTCTGAGTTATTTACTTCTGCAAGAAAATTCCCCATGGCAACTGGCCAAAGGGGCTTGTCTCCTTAGTGTGTGAAATGTGAGCAGATACAAACTTGACACCATATTTCATCCCCTTGCCTTCCCTCATGTCTGCATTCCTAACTGTAAATTAAGGGGTGGCACTGACCATTCTAGGGTGGCAGGAAGCTTATTCAGAAAGATAGGAAGAGGTGGAGAGAAAAAAATTGCAACGCTTCGAGGCAGTTTCTGAAATTAAGGTGAGGTTCTTTTCCCCCATAATCAGGACAAACTGAAATCATGCAAAAGTTGATTTCATTCTAAAGATGTGATGTTTATTCTTTAAGCGGCCTTCTACAGATGTAATTATCATCTAAATAGAAATCAGTAGAAATTTGTCAATACTTGATAATGCATGTCCATGCTTGGACTGGTATCCTTCTCACTTACAGTCTCTTTTCAGGAATGCAAGGGGCTTTTTCTGTGTGGAGGGTCTGTGGAAACACAGAATACTTCTGCAGCACTCTGCCAAATATGATTACGAAAGAGTCAGTTTGGAACACAGAGCCTCAAGCTGGACTTCAGAAAACAAGAGGCACCTGGGAAATGATGTGCAACTCACAGAGACCCTAAATAGGCTCTGGCAAAACTGACATTCCCCTAGGGATCTCAGTCAGCCAAGGGTGAAGCAATGACCTGGGACACATGTTCACCCTTCTTATTGCTGATCTGCATAATGCGTCTGCTATTTTAGCTAAGGGATACCACTGGTGCACTCATGTCCTTTTTCATCATGGTTTTCACTCCAGTTCCTGAACGCACAGTTGCATGTAAGTATTGACACAAGTAGAACTTACCTAAAAGATGTCCAGTAATCAAGATTCATTTTTTAAGAAAGCCTGAAAAACTATCGACAATATTGCTATCAGCTTCTAAGCACACACTGCAAAGTGTCATAAATAAGGGGCTGTATCTAAGTATTGTGTCCCCCACACAGTAGTTCAGGGTTTGTGCTGGCCTGGAGAGAATCCAGTGATTTCTTTTGGCAGATTGGGTAGAGAGGCCTTTCCAGTTTTATTTGTAGACCATGCTACCCAAAAGATGACAGTGTCATGGGCACAATAACGTCTTATTAATTCACTGGAAATGAACCATTGAATCATCTGGGTTGGAAGGGACCTCAGAGATCATCAAGTCCAACCCTTGATCCACTACCGCTGCGGTTACCAGACCATGGCACTGAGTGCCACATCCAGTCTCTTTTTAAATATCTCCAGGGATGGAGAATCCACTACTTCCCTGGGCAGCCCATTCCAATGCCTGATCACCCTCTCTGTAAAGAACTTCTTTCTAATATCTAACCTAAACCTCCCCTGGCACAACTTAAGACCATGCCCTCTTGTCTTGAAGGTGCCTTGAAATTTCAGGCAACAAGGCTGAAACAAAAATTTTGGCATTCCAACCACAGTTTGCTCGTCATTATTTTTGATTTAAAAATAATCAAGCTCAAAGACTTTTGCTCAATCCTTTGTGCTCTCTATCCAGTTCCACGCAGTGGAACCACTGATGGGTAAAGAGGACTCTTCCTGACAGGGGGACCTCACACCTCTATTCCCCACAGGAGCTGGGGTTTTGTTCAAACTGGCTGCAGGGAAGAGACATTCCAGGGAAGCAGAGCTGAGCTGGGAGAATCCAACGTGTATCCACTGTTCCCAACCTGCAAAACCCTCCCCCAGGAACATGCTAGCCCAAGCAAGTGAGAACAGATTAGTCTGTACAAAAATCATGCCAGAAAACTATCAGTGTAACCAGCTTTAGTCAAAATGTTTGCAAAGCTTAGAGGTTCAATTCACATTTTAAAAAATGGAAAATGAGTCGGAAGTTTTGAAGAGAAACCGAGGAAGCTGTTATCAACAGAAGGTATCAACAAGCCAAATTCTGAAGATTTTGCTCTGCCTGTGATAAGGTCTGTTGCAGAAACTCTCCCATTAACATCTGTGTGACAGCTCCCAGATCTTTGAGATGTAGCAATGGAGCACGAATGTGATTAACCATGGTTGGCCTGAGTTTATGACAGAAACAGAAACGCAAATGTCAAACAGTGAACAGAAAATTAGAGCTCCCAGATTATTTTTATTGTTTCAGTATTTTTATGCAAAAACACAAGTGATGTAAGCATTTGAAAAGGCTGTAAATTGTTTTGGTACTGCCAGAAAAGAGTTAGTTACAGACATACAGTTCCTTAGGTTTCTAGGAAGATATGCTCACTAGTGAGCAGAAGGATTAACTATCAGTTGACAAATGAAAGGAAGAGATTTTTAAGACTGCTCAGGGAAGAGAGGAAGCTTCAAGCATGTTTTCATCCCCTTGAGAGAAAGAGAAAGCTTTTATAGCACCTTCCAAAATAGGTGGCAAGAAGAAGGAAGAGAGGAAAACTTCTTTTCTTTCTGAGAAGCCAAATAGCACTGCTGAGATCCTAGGAACAACATCAGAGAAGGCATTTGGTCCAGGGTATCTGTAGCTCTACCTTGACTCACAGCAGTATGGCAAAAGCTGTCTCACACTGGTGTTGCCAGCAGCACACTAAGGCTGTGCCACAAGATTTGGTTTTTTCTGAAGGAAAAGGAAGGACCACTGCATTGGTAGCCTGGTAAGCACATGAGCAGAGAGAGAATTATCCAGCATTTCCTCTTAGACTTAACCAAGGAAACAAGGCAAGGATCCAGCAGTAAATGGAGGACCCCAGCTCATGGGCAGAAGCTGGACAGGGTGAGCTGTCCATAGCCACCCTCTTCCAGTGGCAGCAGTGCCAGCTGAAGAGGCTACAGGCTCTAACCCAGCACTAGTTACTCATCACTGCCCTTCTGCCAAGGTTACTGCCTCCCAGATCTGCTGGATGAGCTGCTTTGCTGGCCATCCCTAGCCTTTCATTCAAAAGCCCAGACAATTTAAGCAATTTAAATTCTGGCCTGTGCCAACCCAGCTCATTTTGACTGAAAGTGGTAATTGGGAACTGTATCCAGAGAGGCACAATTGGCAGCACTGAGACGTTTGTCACCTTCAGCAGGGGTCAGTCACTGCAATCGGCCTGGAGAGCAGAGATGTTAAATCTCTTCAGCTGTTTAATCCTGCCATGAAAGAACTTGTGCATCTTCAGCCACAAGAGCTTTTTTAACAAACATCATCTAGCTGAATTCACTCCAGAACCATACCATGAGCTAAAAACCAGCAGAGCACTATGTAACTGCCATTGGCTCTGAATCTTTTCCAACACAGACTCGCCTGCTTCCTTGTCTGGGAAGAGAGAGAGATACAGTAGTAGTTACTCCACAACTTTACACCTGAGGAGCCAACTGGGACCTTATTCTGCTCTTTTGCAACAGCAAAATTCTCATAAGAGTGTGAAAAGGACCTGCTCAGAGAAAAGCAGAGTGATACATAAGTAGAGGAGCTCCGAGTCAGGGTCCAAGCAGCACATCTTGAAGGAACAGCACAGTGCAACAATTCAGCAAAGGACAGGCTTATAGGAATTTACATGGTCTCACACTGTAATAATAAAGAACATTTTGAAAGAAAGAAAAAAAAAAGACTGAATTAGAAGACAATTTGTTCATCAGCTCTAAAACAAGAATTTGGCAATACTAAGTCAGCTGTATCATATCACTTCAAAATAGGTGTTTGTGGTTTACTTTCCTCATTTCAAAGGGGTTTTTTTTTCCCTCCCTCAAACACCATTACCCCAGTTCACATGAGAGGTCAAAAGAGCTAACCTGGGGAGAGGGGCAGGGGGGACGTAATAAAATAATCAGCTGATGTTCAAAAGACAATTACTGTAGTAGAACATGATTTTGTCTTTCTACTTTTCCATTCTAAGGATTCTAAGGAATTCTAAGATGCCACAGACTGGCACTGCTATGTTTATGTCAGAAGAGTTGCTCTGATTCACAGTCCAGCTACTCCTAAGCTCAGGCTCTGTGGGACCTGTGTCTGTAGTGCTGAGATGAATCAGACACTTTTTTCAAATACTGAGCTTTTGTAAAAACTGATTAGTAGTCAGATTTTTCAAAAACATCTTTAATGTTTTAAAAAGCTCTCTGTTGGGGAGGGTGGCTGTTGTTTTTTGGTTTTGTTCTTTAATACAGTGAATTTTCTCAAGGAGTTAGCACTTGGAGGGCAGGTGACTAGAGCTTATTGAAAATCACCCCTTGTAGATGTAGAGTTTGAAGGACCACATCATGTATTCTCACGTCTGCTTCATACACAGATTCATTATCTTTTATATTAACAAAACATAAAAATGCCATGTGGTGACTATGATTCCACAACTACTTAACCCAGCTCATTGTACTAAATGCACACTAATTGTCTCAGTGATTTAAACACAAATAAGCCTTAACCCCACCTAAGTTCACAACAGTGACTCTAACAGCCCATGTTCCATTCTCCCAGTGCAACCTTCTGTCCCCATTCACAACTTCAGTCCATCCTTTGATTTCCTGTTCCTAATAGCCTATGTTTTACCTTTACTAAAGATACATGATGATGCAAGACAAGCTGCTGATGGTCTCCAGAACAGGGAAGCCACTGTCTTTTTTCCAGGCAAGGCAGGAAAGTACCATGCCAGAGCAGGGAAGACTCAGATTTAACACAAACTTTCACAATGCCACAGCAACAGCTGTCAGGTGTCTGCAGCCTGGCAAAACATCACATCACGTGGCAAGGCTCTTGAAAGCATTTTCATTTCAAAGGGGATGAAGCACTGAAATCCCCACACCTTCTCACTGAGCTGAGCCCAGCCCCTCAGAGGTGTCCCTTGATGGGCAGGTTTTTCAATAACCACACTCAAGTTCACCACAATTTTGCAGTCAGGCCCTGCTGCCTCAGTGTGAGTCAAGCCCTTCTAGACAAACAGAGACACTGAAGTCTGAGCAATGCCTCTTATGACCTCTGTGGCTAATGGGTTCAGCAAAGGTAAAAAGCTACGGGTCTCCTGAGGAGTTTTGACTTCCATTCATTAATACTAAATAATGACTCTTGCCTTCATTATGCTTCACTTTTAAATTAAAAGAAAAGGAACAAGCCCCAGGTGTGACATATTCTTTACCCTAAATTTTTGCTCCCAGGGAAGAGAAAGTGGAATAATTTTTATGTAATTTTCCCTCTTGTTAATATTATTTGCTGGCATTTGTACCCTTGAGAGACCTATCATCCATGAACTTGTCACCTCAGTAATCCATCCCAGCTGAGCTATGCTCAAACCACAGCTAAGATTCTTGTCTCAGCAACATCCCACCAAAGAGCTCTCAGACAGGAGAAGCTTACAGAGATGCAGGGGAGGGAAATCAATGGCACTCTCACAGATTGCCCTTGAGAAATACACCAGAGTTTAGGCATTCTCCCACTCCTACTGTTCTTTGCTGGAATTTTTTTCAAACCAATCTGCCAAATTTCACCCTGAAGAGGACACTATTATTGACAGAAATCTCAAGCAACACCAGGCTGCTGGGAAATAAGTAGACATGTCTGTCTGCAGAGTGAGAGTTTAATTTCTCATCCCTTTCATAACAGTCTAAAGCTGAAATCAGATGTAGAAGGATTCCAGAGTATTTCAATTTCCATTCCCACATGCAGCACAGGAGTGCCTATAGAGCCAAAAAGAATTTTGGCCAAACCACTAAGAGTTTTCTTTATTAACACATACTTGACCACATACTACTGGGCAAAGCATGTAGTCAGTACTGCTTCTATCAGCTTACTGAAAAGACCACAGCCTTGTAAACTGTGAAGTTTGTTCTCACACAGAATTGGGAAGCAAAGCAACTTCTGCTGATGTTGTGCTGAGCAGAATTTCCCCCTTCCCAAAAAAAGGAAGCCTATTCATAATAGTAACATAGATAGACGTATTTACTACCAAGCTCATCAAAGCACTTGCTTTTCCTTTTTATGTTGGTCGTATCTTTCACCACAATCATGTTAGCAATTAGTAAATATCATCCCAGCTTTGAGGATGTATGTTAAAATTATTGTTTCCTATCTCCACCCAACCAATTCCAAAGATTTTTCTCCCTAACAAACCCTTTACTGAAGCCAATAAATTTCTGAGTCTTAGGAGAAAACACAGCGTAACAGTTCTCATTCTGGGGACGCTCCTGTACTAGTTGAAAAAAGTTTCATCTCTTTAACATCTATCTTGAATTTTCCTTGCAAGAGGAGTTTGCAAATTATTTATCAAAATTCTGTTTCAGGTATCAGAGTAGCAACAGCATTTCAACAACCAAAATCCGACAAATCATAAATATCAGCTCAATCGACAAACCTAACCTTTCATCTTACTCTTCCAGTACAGATTGTTCCAGTCTGGCTGCTTCCTGAACTTCAGGGTTTGGAAGAGGTAAAGAGCTGAAAAACAGCCTGAACACATGCAACATGCTTCACTTGCCTCCTAAACACTGTGCATATACTCATTAGCTGAGTTGTGTTTGAAGACAATACTCTAGAAAGCAAATGCAATGCAACATTCCCATATATAATATGGGATTGAAATTAAAACACATTTCTCCTAACACTATGAGGAGGCAGAGCTATATCCCATGCCAGATGGGCTAGATACAGAAATTTAATACTCTATTGATGGACATATCTGGATCTAGGATTTGGCCTGATGTATAGGAAGATAATAGCAGGAAAACAAAGTTAGGGAGATAGCTAGTCTGCAGAAATGCAGTTCAAGTATCTCCCAAATCCACAGCGTCTTCTGAATCAAGTTTTGTTATGAGTCATTATCCATAGTAAATAGAAAACATTTGTAGCTTTTTACATCATGAATATTGCTGTCTTCATAGACGCATTCATTGCCTCTTGGACGATCACCAGAATAACCAGGAACTCTCAAATTTAGAGAAGAAACCTCAGTCTGCCATCAGGATCCTATGATCATGCAGCACTACACTTGCCATTTGCACAGAGTCCATGCCTAAATGCATCAATCTGCTACACTCTTGTGAGCACAAACAAGTTTTCTTTTGTCTACCTGTTTTTTAAATGCTAGATTACAAAAGTAAATAAAAAAAAATCCAAGGCTCACACCCTTTTTCTCCTTTCTAATGGGAACTCTTAAATAATTTGCAACCTAATTAGTACACGAGAATAGTAAAGGACAAGGAAATAAAAGTTCCATCATAACAGAAGCAGGGTGTGTGGAAAATATAAACAACTTGATTCAGTAAGCACGCAAGGGATTGAGCCCTGGTTGTCACCAGATCTCCCCCAAACTTCCCCCTGGAGTGAAACTCAAGAAGCATGCATGCACAAAAGCATGTCAGGACTTGGTGGGGAAGCCAATACAAGAATAGCTGCAGTAGTAACAGTGTTCCACATTCATGAAGATCTTGGGTTACCAAGATAAATTCAGCTATGAGACTCACCCTTGTGCATTCTTAACCCCTTCACTGCCCCTTCCTATGGGGCAATGCAGGGGGTCTGGAGCGGGAATGCTAGGAAACTTCAGGAAAGGCTATTTCTTCTGGTTGACAGCTATATATATGCTACCACTCAGATTTAATCTTTTCAGAAATTTAAAAAGTCTTATTTAAGAAGTTACAAATATTGCTGTGTTTATAACCTCTCAAAATATATAGTCTCTCAAAATGCAAAACTAAAATAATAATTAAACACTAACTGGAACCTCTGATCTTCCCTTTCAGCAATATATATTAGTGCAAACAATATTGAGGAAAGAAAATTCCCTTACCAGCATATCCAATTAAATTTCTTATTTTAAAAATATAAGACCTTCTAACAAATTCTTGACTGTTTAAACACATTTAACTGTGTTTAAAAAAACAGAACGTTTGCAGTTTTTGTGCAAGAGGCAGACATTGTGTAATATGTGAAAACGCCTTGAACTCTTTTTCCCTAATGTGATCAGCAACAAAGGCTACTGATTTTATATTCAGATTTAAAACCTCTCAAAGGATAAAATTTCAGCTATGTTTCTGTCAAAACTCAGAGGCTTGTAACACGGGGATCAATAAATACTCCCCTTCATAAAAAGAGAATTATAAAAGGAATAAAGCCATGAATTTAGTAGTAAGTGACCAACACACATTAAAAGGGCACATGTAAGTATCAAGGCAGTAAAACTCACATAAGTATGGAGACTTGGGATGAAGGTAATACCAGATAACTTGCAAGAACAGAGAGCATTAAAAGCTCCTTTTGTCTAAACTTGTGGCTTCTTAGCAGAAGGGTGGGGGTTGGTGCATCTTTCTGTTTCCAAACAGTTTGCTGAGGCTGAAGGAGGGAAACGTTGTGCTAACAGACTGAAAGCAACACCATGTACTTGAGCTGAGAAGGCCAGCTCAGTCCTAGCAGCAGTCAGTCCTTTCTCACTCAGATCCAAGCACTCAGGTTGAGTCCCACTCTGAACTCTTCACCTCCTTTCCAGCACGCTTCCCCTCTAAATATAAACTGCACTGCTGACATGATTGCAGCTGGCATTAATCTTTTTAGATGTTTTCCATGTTGTCCTTGGTTTTGTTTACTATGTTAAATCAGGGAAAATTCTGATTTAAGCCACAAAGAAATAGAAAAAAAATGTACGTAAAGAAAAAAAAAAAAGATTAAAAAACCGTAGGAAACAATGGGTGAGTGCAGGAAGGCAGGAAAAGAGATTCATAGAAAGCAAGTGATCTGATGAGCCTGAAGTAAACTGAGTTAGTAATGCTAATCTGACACGTTAAGTATCCTGCATGTGTTAGAACTTCTTTCACCTCTAACTGTAATAGAAGTAAATCTGTACACTGTGAGCAAGTATCTTTGCACCAGAGATCTTTGATTTCCATAAACATTTACATACTGTTCAGAGCTGAAGTTCCCCTTGTATTCAAACAGATGGAGGAATACCCTAACAGGAGAAAAACTGCAGAAAGCAGTTTTGGCCAGATTGTGTCATTCAGAGCAGATATATGAACTTCTGATCAAGTCTCTGTACCCAAGTGTGGGACTACATAAATATTTCAAAATTACAAGTCATCTTTAAGAATTCATAGCAAATTGAAAAGCTAGTATGAATAAATGCAGGAAAGTATTTTGTACCCTAAAAGGTTTATCTCATTCCTGTAGGCCTCTAGCTTCTTTGTGAAAACATGAATAAAGTGATAGCAATAGAAGACTGCTTCTTTCTCTTTTGAGAGTAAAGAATACTGCCAAGGTATGCAGGCAATCCAAGTGTGGTACAACCACCATACAGACTTGTGTGTCAATTCTAATTTTTCCTTGCAATGAAAACAGTGGAGGGCTTAGCGTGAGCTTTGGAGGTGCTGTAGAGGGAGGTTTCAGAGTTCTAACACAAAGAAAGAGAAGGGGGGTAAGATCTGCTAAGAAAAAAAGAAGAAATCATATTTTTAAAATGCCAGTATTAGCTGAACAGTAAACAGACCAAGAAAAGCTTAAAAATCCCAGAGTCCTGTTTTCCCAATCTGACACTAACTGCAGCCTTTCCAGGAGAAGGCAGATCTGTACTTGAAGGAAAGTTTGAGACAACTGCAGTGATTCCAGTGACATCCGCTGCGTGTTACAGTTCCTCCCATGCCTGCAAGGCCAAGCTGGGGGCTAGATGGATAAAAAGGTATAATCAGGTTCTTATTCAGCAGCTACAGCCCAAGTACCTGCACACTCTATATCTGTTGCCTGCTGTGCTTTTCTCCAATGAACATTAATGTTTCGATTAATGTTTGATCCTGCTTTGGCAGGAGGGTTGGACTAAATGATCTCTAGAGGTTCCTTCCAACCCCTAACTTTCTATGACTCTATGGTTTTAGAGATTTGTCTTACATCTACCCCTTATCTTAACAGTGTGTGCCACTTAACTCACCTAAACACTTGCATAAACGTAAGGGGAGGGGTAGAATGTAAAATATTTGGTTGGAAACTACTTTATGAAATTCCGAATCCATATTAAGCTGTAACAAGCACAAATGAATATACTTGTGTGCTTTTATGCATGTTGTGTGCTCAAAAGCAACTTTAAATATGTAGCTTCATCATTATGATGCCTTCTGTTTTATTTTCATCAAATGGACTAACAATATCACGTAGCTGTGAGAAGAAGGGAGAAAGGAATTTCAGTTAAGTATTTTTAAAGGGCCAGAGAGAAACCTCAGTCTCCCAGCATACCCCTCTGCACAAGGTTATTCCCTTCCTACATCAGGACCTGTAAAAGGAAACTGGCTTGCAAATGCCTATGTTTCACTGTAAATGCACCACTTCCTCTAGAAATTTTAGCTAGTGGAAGAGATGATGCCTGCAAGTCACTAAGGGCACAGACTGCTTTCTTCAGAGCCAGCTGAAGGAGAAGAGCCTTTAACAGTGCTTGGGGCAAGAACAGCCACAGCTTCTGCAGCTTCAGGACTGCAGCAAAATTCTATGCTCTGTTTTCTGTTCCGATCCATATCACCTGGGCTTGCAAACTAGCACCATCAAGGCCTCCTAATTTGTCTCTAATCACATACGTGTAAAAGTTTCTCAGCTCAACATATCAAGATTACCGACTCATGCACTGGCTTACAAGTGCTTCCTTCTGCACATATGAAGGAAGGGAAGCTCGGGGGGAGATGCAAGATCTCCCATAGGCTGTTAATATGCGTAAGATATTTTTCTTAGCTAGCTAAAAAAGGAACTGAAATGGAGCTGAAAACAAAAATCATTTCCCTATAAAAATAAAATAAAATTAAAAAGAAAATGCATGTTTTGCACCTTGCACGACTAGGGAATTTTAGGTAGAACTCCTGATAATTATTGCTGGTGGCAGAAGTTGGATTAGCACTGCTCAGAGCTGGCAGAGTTCCTGCACTGAGGGCAGATTTTCATGGACTGAAGAAACACTGCAAGTGTACCATAAGGGGGTAGAAGGGCTCTGTGTAATTACTATTCTTGCCTGTCTACAGAAACAACAGCCATCCACCACTCCAGCCCAAATATAAAATCTGGCAGAAGGGGACTAGACATTCACACTAATCAGCTGGCCTTCTGTTTCAAATGACACATGCTTGTAAACAAACAAAAGTACATTTGGGTTTTCAGATTATGCCAAGAAGAAAAAGGAGAGTTTTTCATGTGTTGGCCAAAATTTTAATATGCAAATGATCAGTCCAAATTGCCCAAACTACAAAAAACACCTTGCAAAAGAACAGCAAACACTCTACCGGATGGCTAGCATGGAGATATTAAACTTCAAATTAATGACAACTCTGCTATTAACATAGGAGAATTGAGAAAAAAGAAAAATTAGATCACTGAAGACAGCAAGCAGAAAAATGCACAGCTTTCTTGCACTGCCTACATGCTTTCAATGAAAACCACACAAAATTTGCCCGAGTTCAGGTTTCATTGCAAACATGAAACTTCGCTCAAGGGAAAATTTGCTAATGTTTGCATAACTATTCAGTCAATGGGGCCCAGTCTCAAGAAGAGCTCTGTGATCTAAAGAGCCATGAGAAATGTGCAGTTTCACATCAAAACTAGGTGAAATGGGGAAAATTGGGAGTTTCATTTTGAATTTAAGACATTTTAAATGAAACTTCAGAGGCAAATGTGGTAACAATGAGCACAACTGAAGGCTGAGGATAATACTGTGTAAAATAACTAAAAAAAAAGAAAAGGCTTAATCTGATTTTAACAAGGCTTGTATAATATGCACATTCACAGTACACCTGGGGGACAGAGGACCCTCTTAGGTCCATGTTGTAGGTGGAAAATTGAGGCACTGTGGATACATTTGAGCAGTAAATCTTGACTGTGTTTTCAATTTCCCATCTAAAGATCGTTCCTCTCACTCAAATGTATTTCTGTGTGCAAAGCCTGCTCTACAGGGTCCAAAGCCAGAGTCTCACCAGTCTCTCTTTGCACGTACTCTGGGTATATCATTCAGATAGGCTCCACATACAGTCACCCATTTGGATTTCCTTCCATCTTCCTATAAACATCTGGTGCCATCTATTTTCATGCAGGACTTTCTAAAGCATTTTGCATTAACATCCTGCTTCTGCTGTATTGAGTCATTCTGGGCTTTGACATCACTGCAGTTGAATTCAGCCTGCTGGGGATTTTGGAAATACTAATGGGCAATACTAATGGCCTAAAAAATAGTTGGCAATCCCATAGCTGCCCCCAAACTGTATGCTGCTATATTAAGTACATCCCTTTCTACAAAGTCACTAAACATCCCCTCCCACACCCTGCACAATCAGAGGGTCTCCCTTAAGGGAAGAAAATAACAGTAAAATACATGTTTTGTTATGTCAAAATAGGATTTAAATTAAGATAAGTAACAGAAGCATGGATTATTTTTATCTCAGTACAAATAATTACACTCAGGATTATGAACTGTCATCACACTGCTGGGGTGGAAGGGAAGAATAGAAGGGGATTTTTTGTTTTTTGCAGAGGGAAAGTAGTGATTTTCTGTTTTGTTTTACAGTGGGCTAGTTATCTCAAGATCAAGATCCTTATGTGAGAAAAAAAAAATTTCTCCATTTTATGAAGAAAACATTTCTTCTATCCTCCACCACATGAAGGTAATGGTGGAAACAGTAACAGTCCCTGGCTTTTGATAGTAATTTATTCCTGGAATAGAATAACCTCCACATTTAAAAGTGAACAAGATTAGAAAATCCCAGTGACAAGAACTGTTGAGCAAATTACACAGATAAATGTTTTATGACTCATTTTGGTCCCCCAGTTAACAACATGCCAAAAGGTTGTGTTCCCCAAATGAAAGATCACTTGGCCCAAATTAAAGAAACAAGTGTTGCTTCTGACAGTATCGCAAGGTCTAAAGCACGTATATACAGGATCATTGATTTTCAGAAGCATTTAGTAAAACCAGAGCAACAGCTACATTTCATCTCAAAACATCTGAGGTGACACCAGCTCAAAGTGAGACCTTCACAGAGCCCAGTTCCACAGAGTTACACCCAAGAATTAGCACAGCCACATCAGTCCAGCAATTTAGAGGGGCCTGCATGAGCCACTACAGCACCACACTAATCCAGCTGCATATTTTCCATTTCCAGCACCATCTCTGCTAACTCAGGCATCTCTTTGCCACCCACTTCTGCATGGTGTAGACATGTGCTTTGCACTTCAGAAATATAAATCAGCTCCAAAACCAGACAGACCCTGGAGGCACTTGGGCCTTGCAACTTTAAATGATGCCTAAATTCCATTTAAAACCCGAGCCAGCGTCACCACCTGTCCTGATTCACTCTATTGTATCAACCCAACAGCAGCTGGTAGATGTGCTCTGAACAGCTCATGTCTTGGCACCTAGTAGATAACTTTCTCTCCTTGTACGAGGAATTGCCCTAATTCTTCCCTTTTCTTTATTCTGTGCAGGATGTTAGGTGAGCCTCATGGATACCACCTGAGCTGTGATGTTTTTAATACCCATAGACCAGAGATCCAGGTTCTGAAATTAACCAAAGTCTCAGAGATTTGTGGTGTAATACTATTTAGATCACATTGAATTAAAGGCATGTCATTTTCATAATCGTGGTATCAAGTAAAGAGGCACTGCAGCAGTCACTATTTTTCTAAATTGTTTCAATAAATCTGCAGAATGTTTCCTTAAATGTCTAAGCATCTCAAAATCCCTGCTCAATTTTCTTTTTCTACATTAGCAGCTCATCAGAGAGACAACCAAAAATAAATAACTCTTCCTTGACATGATGGACACTTAAAAATGCCACCAAGAGTGTCTCAAGGCAAGTTCAAGAGCTGACAGGATGAGCAGACTACTAGAGAGTCATAACAGAGACAAACAAAGTGTCTGAAGAGAGTCAAAGCCCTGATGCAGAAAGCTCATCCAAATTTTAATGATCAAGGTCAATCAGCACATACTGGAGATTTGTGATTCATTTAATAAACCCAAACTCTGGCCCCCAGATGGGCATTCACTGACCAGACATTTCAAAAGGTTTAAATAAAGTCTTTTTTGAGGGAGCCTGACTGTCATTTTTTCCTCTCTTTTGTCGGGAGTAAGAAGGGAATAAGTAATTCACAAGCACTGTTGGCCAACCAGAGTCACATATGTTTTATGTACATAAATGATCACAAGAAACAAAACACTGTGGGCCATTCTACATTATTGTAATTGCAGTTGATGGACTCCAGAAGTGCAGGATGTATGACACACACACAAAAAAAGGAACATGCAAGCTTAATCTAGGCATTTGGTGTGATCTTCATGATGTGTACTCTCAGTATCTCCAAGAGCTACAGGCCATCAGCCAACATCTCCACAGCTCTTCTGGCAGAAAACAGGCAAGGAAAAAAACAAAAAAAACACAAAAAAACAACAACACAAAAACCTCATCACAATTCATCTTTTTCTTTTCCTTTTTTTTTTTTTTTTTCTTTTTCTTAAGGATTATATTCAAGGTACTTCAGAAATGTCTCTAAATCACCTGCCTACCATAGCTAAGTCATTTCTCAGCCTTGACCACTCTTTCCATAACAGAAAACACCAGAAAGAGCATCTCTTCCCTGCCCCATTGAGCAGGCATGTCCCTGATTTCACCTTCACACTCTCACTCATTCCTTTCCACAACACAAAGTAACTATTTTTAAGGCAGAGGGAAGTGTCAAGAGAGACTGTCAAGGGTGCTGTACCACAAAGATGACCTACCACAATTTCACATACATTTAATAAAGCAATTATTCTCAAGGTTCTTTGTTTTCTCAAAATAGAAAACTGTAGCCAACAAGAGACCATTAATGAGAAACATCCCAATGAATAAGGGGGGGGAAATTCTATTATTGGTGAGAGCAGAGAGTAGGTTTGGTGCTGCCAAGAGGGAAAAAAAGAAAAAAAAAAGAAATGCTGCAAAGTTAAGGGATTTCTTTTTGTTATTATTTATATGAACTAAGTGAGAAATCATTGTTTGTTATTATTTTGAACAGCCCACTGGCAACATTTCAAAGCTGCTGGTAAATGTTTCAAAACCTAGTTGAATGAAATAATACAGATTTAAATTTAGCCCTTTGTTGTTTTGATCCCAACAATCTTTTTTGATGTAAATGTCTCTCCAGCATCATTCAGGTCTGCATTTGTGGCCCTACTAATTTATCTTGCTTTGAAACAAAAATATCCAGTTTGGAGAATGGGCAACCAAAACTTTTAGAGCTTATAAAGAGTCACACAGGCAACTACAATGAGACAAATGTTTTCAGTATTGCGTTGCTGATGTCCATTAATAAAATGCAGAGGGACAGACTGTGACCTCACATTTAAGAGCTGAATTGCAGGAAAACTACACGAAAGGTCTTACCAAAGCAAGTTCTCTCCACACCTCCCTACTAGGACGAGAGCCTAAATTATAGATGGCCTCAAAACCTTTTAAAGCTGAAGTCCTATTTGTTCAGATTCTCAGCAGAAAGTGCAAGAAGTGGGGTGAGTCCTTAGCATTCACAGAAGTCAGGATTATTCAGCCACTTGTCATTAACAGGGTCCTGCAGGCAAATGGAGTTCCATTTTTGACTGGAGCAGCCAAGCTGCAATGGCAGAAGAACACACCACCACCTCCAGCTATAAATCAAGAATTTGACACGAACCTAAAAAAAATCCATGCTTCTACAGAGAAGTAATCACAGGGGAGGCAGAGATTTACCATCATGATTTTAATACTGTAATGTTAGTAACATACACAACAGCATAGCACACCTTTTGCAACAGGAGAGACATCATTATGATGCTTCAGGATCTAAGACCAGAGAGGAAAGGTAGGCTTCCCCATCCAGCAAAACATTTTAATAACAGCAGATGTGTTGTTTCTTAGTCTTTAGGTTGGTTGTGAGCAACATTTGAATATGAAAGGATCAGAACTATGAATCTGGATGTCTCAACAAAGTGTTTAGAGTAAACAACAACCTGACAAGTCTGACAGACTAGTTTGATAACAATGGCAAAGTGAGAAATGGAGTCTCTGCAGATTGTATGCAGAACTGGCTCCATGGAACTTGTCTCAATGGTGGCTGTATATGTTCTTGCACATATATAATTGTAGATATAAAATCATTAATCTACAAGTTTATCAATTTTATCCTCAGCCACCAGAATCCAGTGAGTGGTGACACATTTTACAAAAGTTACTTTTCTCTGCACTGCTGGTGGTTTAAATTTAAATAAAGTTAAGATATTACTCAGATCTTTCATTATGCTTCCTAAATTTGGAATTATGTCCAGCAAAATAAGGATTTATTTTTTTTTTCACTCTCCTTTTAATAAACAGAAAAGCATCGATGGCAGATTGTGTTGAATTATCTTTATATGTACTGAAATATCTAGAGGAGGGTAGATTTAGATTGGATGTTAGGAAGACGTTCTTCACCATGAGGGTGGTGAGACACTGGAACAGGTTGCCCAGAGAGGTGGTGGAAGCCCCATCCCTGGAAGTTTTTAAGGCCAGGCTGGACAGGGCTCTGAGCAACCTGATCTAGTGGGAGGTGTCCCTGCACATGGCATGGGGGTTGGAACTGGATGATCTTCAAGGTCCCTTCCAACCCTGAACATTCCATGATTCTATGATCTTTTTCTGTGCTCTGAACCTACGGTCTGTGAACTGCGCAGCCCCCAAATTGTTCCAGTTTGCTGAATTCTGGGGTGTAAGTGGTAACACTGGTGCACTGAAGTTGTGCTGCCCCATGCTACAGTAAGAGCAGGGACAGCTTTAGTACTGTCTGTGTCCTGCACTGCACCACAGCAACACCCACTCTCAACTAGTATTGAAACATACAAGGCTTGAAAAGCAGCAGTTAAATCGCTCACCACTAGAGACAAAGTCACAGGTGCTCCAGTCTTCTACATTTATTACGAGAAAACTTTAAGAAAGCTTCAGATACTGCCTCTGCCCTTCTGTGCCTCTGTCCCGTGGCAATTACAATAGCTTTCCAAACTACAAGGAACAACAATAGTTCCAAACTACAATACCTTTTCCAAACTACAGTACTTACTACTACAAGTACTGGAGTAAAAATACGGGAACAATCCTACAGAAATCAACGGAACTACCCAAATGCATCAAGCTTAGCAGGAGTGGTGTCATATGAACGTTCATCTACCTTCATATTGATCAACTAGAAGTCTCACAAGGTCTTGAAGGAAACATTTCATTTTCACAGAAAATATCCCTAACTTATGTGGAGGGGGGGAGAGATGTGGGAGGAGGACAAAGGGAAGAAGGGTCTAAATGAAAGGAGATGTTCTTTGTTTCGATCCACTGAATATCCAGAACCCTCAGTTGGAGCTTAAAATGTATCTATATTTTGGATTTTTTTTTTCCAAATAGTTATTAATTGTTCTTGACTATTGCCATCTACAAATAAAACTAATAACGTAATACTACAACAATGCTTTATTCATGAGGCTTTAGATGTAAGTCAAATTCCTTGCTCTGCCAGAAAAGCCATTTGTAGAATAAATAAGACTCACCAGTTCTCATCTGCAGCTTGGTAACAGCTTTTAAAAAACACATTTTGTGTAAGCTGGTTAAAATACATCCAGGTACACTTCAAAATCTGCTGATCTCCATCTAGATTTCAAGAGTGCTTTGCATCAGATACCTACCAAACAAGTTACAAAACTTGTTTTTTCTAATTTTTCAGTTCAATACTAGATGTGCATATCAGCTATTTACTACTGCATTAATACACCTAGAAATATGTTCCTAGTTTATTTGCCCATATTACAGTGGGGTACACAAATCTGCAATATTTTGTGATGCACCTACCAAGGGCTCAGAACACCACAAATCTCTAATGGAGATGATGTGTCCTGTCCATTTAAAATCTTGCTCAGCTGTGTTTATTATTGCTATATTTTACCCCCTTCTTGTGCTTCATTATGAAACAAGATACCCATGTAGGTCTAAGCATGCAGTCCATCAAGTAAGCAAAATTCAGAAGAAGGCAATAAAGGCTGACAATAGCATAAGAACCACAGGGAGCTTCCTCCTGAATTTTGCTTACTTGATGGACTGCATGCTTAGANAAATATTTCAAAATTACAAGTCATCTTTAAGAATTCATAGCAAATTGAAAAGCTAGTATGAATAAATGCAGGAAAGTATTTTGTACCCTAAAAGGTTTATCTCATTCCTGTAGGCCTCTAGCTTCTTTGTGAAAACATGAATAAAGTGATAGCAATAGAAGACTGCTTCTTTCTCTTTTGAGAGTAAAGAATACTGCCAAGGTATGCAGGCAATCCAAGTGTGGTACAACCACCATACAGACTTGTGTGTCAATTCTAATTTTTCCTTGCAATGAAAACAGTGGAGGGCTTAGCGTGAGCTTTGGAGGTGCTGTAGAGGGAGGTTTCAGAGTTCTAACACAAAGAAAGAGAAGGGGGGTAAGATCTGCTAAGAAAAAAAGAAGAAATCATATTTTTAAAATGCCAGTATTAGCTGAACAGTAAACAGACCAAGAAAAGCTGAAAAATCCCAGAGTCCTGTTTTCCCAATCTGACACTAACTGCAGCCTTTCCAGGAGAAGGCAGATCTGCACTTGAAGGAAAGTTTGAGACAACTGCAGGGATTCCAGTGACATCCGCTGCGTGTTACAGTTCCTCCCATGCCTGCAAGGCCAAGCTGGGGGCTAGATGGATAAAAAGGTATAATCAGGTTCTTATTCAGCAGCTACAGCCCAAGATCCAGCACCAAGTACCTGCACACTCTATATCTATTTTAGCTAGCACACTGTTGCCTGCTGTGCTTTTCTCCAATGAACATTAATGTTTCGATTAATGTTTGATCCTGCTTTGGCAGGAGGGTTGGACTAAATGATCTCTAGAGGTTCCTTCCAACCCCTAACTTTCTATGATTCTATGGTTTTAGAGATTTTTCTTACATCTACCCCTTAACAGTGTGTGCCACTTAACTCACCTAAACACTTGCACAAACGTAAGGGGAGGGGTAGAGTGTAAAATATTTGGATGGAAACTACTTTATGAAATTACGAATCCATATTAAGCTGTAACAAGCACAAATGAACATACTTGTGTGCTCTTATGCATGTTGTGTGCTCAAAAGCAACTTTAAATATGTAGCTTCATCATTATGATGCCTTCTGTTTTATTTTCATCAAATGGACTAACAATATCACGTAGCTGTGAGAAGAAGGGAGAAAGGAATTTCAGTTAAGTATTTTTAAAGGGCCAGAGAGAAACCTCAGTCTCCCAGCATACCCCTCTGCACAAGGTTATTCCCTTCCTACATCAGGACCTGTAAAAGGAAACTGGCTTGCAAATGCCTATGTTTCACTGTAAATGCACCACTTCCTCTAGAAATTTTAGCTAGTGGAAGAGATGATGCCTGCAAGTCACTAAGGGCACAGACTGCTTTCTTCAGAGCCAGCTGAAGGAGAAGAGCCTTTAACAGTGCTTGGGGCAAGAACAGCCACAGCTTCTGCAGCTTCAGGACTGCAGCAAAATTCTATGCTCTGTTTTCTGTTCCGATCCATATCACCTGGGCTTGCAAACTAGCACCATCAAGGCCTCCTAATTTGTCTCTAATCACATACGTGTAAAAGTTTCTCAGCTCAACATATCAAGATTACCGACTCATGCACTGGCTTACAAGTGCTTCCTTCTGCACATATGAAGGAAGGGAAGCTCGGGGGGAGATGCAAGATCTCCCATAGGCTGTTAATATGCGTAAGATATTTTTCTTAGCTAGCTAAAAAAGGAACTGAAATGGAGCTGAAAACAAAAATCATTTCCCTATAAAAATAAAATAAAATTAAAAAGAAAATGCATGTTTTGCACCTTGCACGACTAGGGAATTTTAGGTAGAACTCATGATAATTATTGCTGGTGGCAGAAGTTTGATTAGCACTGCTCAGAGCTGGCAGAGTTCCTGCACTGAGGGCAGATTTTCATGGACTGAAGAAACACTGCAAGTGTACCATAAGGGGGTAGAAGGGCTCTGTGTAATTACTATTCTTGCCTGTCTACAGAAACAACAGCCATCCACCACTCCAGACCAAATATAAAATCTGGCAGAAGGGGACTAGACATTCACACTAATCAGCTGGCCGCCTGTTTCAAATGACACATGCTTGTAAACAAACAAAAGTACATTTGGGTTTTCAGATTATGCCAAGAAGAAAAAGGAGAGTTTTTCATGTGTTGGCCAAAATTTTAATATGCAAATGATCAGTCCAAATTGCCCAAACTACAAAAAACACCTTGCAAAA
>JAAWXA010000022.1:12978134-13112445 GCA_038090715.1 Florisuga fusca
CATTTCTCACTTTGCCATTGTTAACAACAACCTGACAAGTCTGACAGACTAGTTTGATAACAATGGCAAAGTGAGAAATGGAGTCTCTGCAGATTGTATGCAGAACTGGCTCCATGGAACTTGTCTCAATGGTGGCTGTATATGTTCTTGCACATATATAATTGTAGATATAAAATCATTAATCTACAAGTTTATCAATTTTATCCTCAGCCACCAGAATCCAGTGAGTGGTGACACATTTTACAAAAGTTACTTTTCTCTGCACTGCTGGTGGTTTAAATTTAAATAAAGGTAAGATCTTACTCAGATTTTTCATTATGCTTCCTAAATTTGGAATTATGTCCAGCAAAATAAGGGTGGTTTTTTTTTTTCACTCTCCTTTTAATAAACAGAAAAGCATCGATGGCAGATTGTGTTGAATTATCTTTATATGTACTGAAATATCTAGAGGAGGGTAGATTTAGATTGGAAGTTAGGAAGACATTCTTCACCATGAGGGTGGTGAGACACTGGAACAGGTTGCCCAGAGAGGTGGTGGAAGCCCCATCCCTAGAAGTTTTTAAGGCCAGGCTGGACAGGGCTCTGAGCAACCTGATCTAGTGGGAGGTGTCCCTGGACCTGGCAGGGGGGTTGGAACTGGATGATCTTCAAGGTCCCTTCCAACCCTGAACATTCCATGATTCTATGATCTTTTTCTGTGCTCTGAACCTACGGTCTGTGAACTGAGCAGCCCCCGAATTGTTCCAGTTTGCTGAATTCTGGTGTGTAAGTGGTAACACTGGTGCACTGAATTGTGCTGCCCCATGCTAAGTGAGAGCAGGGACAGCTTTAGTACTGTCTGTGTCCTGCATTGCACCACAGCAACACCCACTCACAACTATTACTATTATTGAAACATAAATGGCTTGAAAAGCAGCAGTTAAATCGCTCACCACTAGAGACAAAGTCACAGGTGCTCCAGTCTTCTACATTTATTATGAGAAAACTTTAAGAAAGCTTCAGATACTGCCTCTGCCCTTCTGTGCCTCTGTCCCGTGGCAATTACAATAGCTTTCCAAACTACAAGGAACAACAATAGTTCCAAACTACAATACCTTTTCCAAACTACAGTACTTACTACTACAAGTACTGGACTAAAAATACAGGAACAATCCTACAGAAATCAACGGAACTACCCAAATGCATCAAGCTTCACAGGAGTGGTGTCATATGAACGTTCATCTATCTTCATATTAATCAACTAGAAGTCTCACAAAGTCTTGAAGGAAACGTTTCATTTTCACAGAAAATATCCCTAACTTATGTGGAGGGGGGGAGAGATGTGGGAGGAGGACAAAGGGAAGAAGGGTGTAAATGAAAGGAGATGTTCTTTGTTTCGATCCACTGAATATCCAGAACCCTCAGTTGGAGCTTAAAATGTATCTATATTTTGGATTATTTTTTTTTTCCAAATAGTTATTAATTGCTCGACTATTGGCATCTACAAATAAAACTAATAACATAATACTACAACAATGCTTTATTCATGAGGCTTTAGATGTAAGTCAAATTCCTTGCTCTGCCAGAAAAGCCATTTGTAGAATAAATAAGACTCACCAGTTCTCATCTGCAGCTTGGTAACAGCTTTTAAAAAACACATTTTGTGTAAGCTGGTTAAAATACATCCAGGTACACTTCAAAATCTGCTGATCTCCATCTAGATTTCAAGAGTGCTTTGCATCAGATACCTACCAAACAAGTTACAAAACTTGTTTTTTCTAATTTTTCAGTTCAATACTAGATGTGCATATCAGCTATTTACTACTGCATTAATACACCTAGAAATATGTTCCTAGTTTATTTGCCCATATTACAGTGGGGTACACAAATCTGCAATATTTTGTGATGCACCTACCGAGGGCTCAGAACACCACAAATCTCTAATGGAGATGATGTGTCCTGTCCATTTAAAATCTTGCTCAGCTGTGTTTATTATTGCTATATTTTACCCCCTTCTTGTGCTTCATTATGAAACAAGATACCCATGTAGGTCTAAGCATGCAGTCCATCAAGTAAGCAAAATTCAGAAGAAGGCAATAAAGGCCTGACAATAGCATAAGAACCACAGGGAGCTTCCTCCTGAGTTTCAAGCACTCTTGGCAAGTGCAGTAGGAATCAAGAGAAAAATAAACTGGATCACAAACCTTTGAAGAGCAGACTTTCCAAGTCTTACTCAGGCTCAACAGTCTTAAGTTCCCCCAATCATTTCAGGAATATCTAAAAAACCCCCACACTCTTCAAAGTGTCCAAGCCTCATCCACATGCATGAGAAGAAAAAAAGAAGACTTCTCACATAGTGAAGGCAATAAGCATAGAAAGAAAAGGAAAGGTGGAGAGCTGTATGCATCTGAGGTCAATGAAAAAGCACATCATGACAGAGACAGCCATAGCTGTGGTTTCCAAGCAGTTCAAGTAGGAACTCTGGTCAGGGGAAACACATTTCTGATACAGAAGCCATGGTACAACCTCAACCCCCAGCTATAGGAGACCCAGATCCACTGCTCCTCCAGCCATGTTAGGGCTGCAGTACAGCTGAGGATGCTCTGCAAAAGATTTGAACCCTATTGTCTTCCACTTTCCAAATGCTCCTGGTTCCTTGATTATGGTAGTGGTCTTGTGTCTTTCATCACATAAGAAATCCTTTGCTTACAGGTTCAGGCAGATGGCTCACCCCTGAGTCAGTCTCTTACAGTTCTCCACGGGAAATTTGTTCAAGAGCAAATCTTATGATAATTATTCCAGGAAAAAAAATGCATTATCGCAAGGCCTGATTCTTCTTCTGCTTAGAGCTTTACAGTCCCTTATGATGGCTCCGGGCCTGTCACATATTTGTCTGACTATTACTGTCCTCTAGAAGAAGGCCATCAGCTGTAATGGCTTTGGTGGGGAAGAAGGTGAAGTGCTATTTTGTGACTATCTGCAGAGATGAGGAAAGCCTCAACACCGTTTCCTGCAGCTGTCATTGCAAGAATAGACTTGCCCCATAAAGTCAGCATGGAAACTTTTTCTTTTGAGATCTAGTAAGAGTAGCCTTCTCATGTAACATTTTCAGACCCTTGCACCAGGCATATCAGGCATCTTTACTATTTCAACAGCATCAGTGCAATTTCCTATGCAGTCCTGTTCTGCCAGCTCTAAAAGATGGATTTGTTTATGCATTAAAACTCACTAAATTAATTAAATGTTGACATTGCCTTAGAAAATTTATTATTAGGCATCCACAAGATAAATAAGCATTAGTTTTGCACAAATCTGCCTGAAAAAGGCACTGAGGTGCAAGGCTGGGGGGATGCAGTGACATGCAGCCTGCAAACTGAGGATACACATCATAAGCTATGAACTATTCTCCAATCAGCCTATACAGTTTTTTTGCTCCCACAGACATGACAGAAAAGACAGTCTATCTGAAAAGAGTAAAATAGCCTTCATTTTTCTTATTAATCTGCAGATTTTTAAAAGAAATCAAGAGATAAGATCAGTGTCTCTACAAACAATGAGAGTCCCTGAAGGAGCACATACAGCACTACAAACACCAGCTTTTCTTTTCCTTCCTGCACTTAATGGCTTCATGAGCTGGAAAACCACAGGGAAACATACTCAGAATTTGGTATGGTAAATATACCTTTACCATTAATACCAAGCTTTCATGAAATAAGTGATAGAAACTTGCTGCAAGAACTATAATCAGGCAACTTTATTCTGCAGAGGTGGAAAACGTGGGGAATACGGCAGAAGCTCAAGAGGCTTGGCCTGGTTTGTGAAAGATGCAGATGCTTTACTTGCAGTCCATTTGAACTCATCACATAGCCTTCTCCAGTTATTCCCACCTTGATATTACACACCTCTTAATTTCAAGATAGATCCAGTACATATGCATTGTTTTCTTCTCTAGGTAACTGTTCCATTGTATGCGACCCACATTTTTCTGGCAATAGTATTGCAGGGAAAACCAGCCTTGACATCCATTAAATTTCAGATTCAGTAATAAATAGTGCATGTCTGATTGCATCTGATTTTTATTCAGATCAGTATCAGGCTTCCACAGAGAGGTTTTCCTAGATGGATGCCACAAGTACACACTTGGTAAAGATATAATATATGTACAATGAAACCATAGTGGTCAGACAATCCTTCAAGGACAAGAATCAAATATTTGTGACAATTGTGTCTACTTAACACTATTCACCCCAATTATAAACAGGATTACAGAAGGCTTGACATTATTAGCTTTACAAAGTGGCATTACATAAACTACAAAGTAAACAAGTATTTGAGAATATGGATATTTTTCCCAGGTTAACTCCTAAAGCCAAATGACATTTTTATAAGGAATTTTTCAAGTAACAAACTAATTTTTGATCTTTTTAGTCTTGAAAGAAAGCATTTTATTAATACTTTGCTTCCACATTTCACTGCTTGTAATGTCATTAATTTTCTCAAATGAAAAAATGTTGCCAATGGGCACGGTTTATGAACATGACCATTGAGTCGGCAGGCAAGGAGATCATCAGCTGTTACTTGTGCAAAGCAGTAGCTTATGTCTGGACTGAAATGCAAATGAAACAGCATTTTTTCTGTGGAGTTTAGTTGTGCAATTACACTATAACTAAAAAAAAAAAAAATTCTACTGGTTATATGGTAATAGAAAATTTACCCTGCAAGATTCTTCAAAAGGTCATTCAGGTTATCCCACTGTTCCAAGGAAAGATGAATTCTGCCTGTTTCCTGCCTGAGAGCTATCTGTTGGGATTTCTGTCACTGGAGGTCCTTTACAGCTCACTCAGGCAATCTTTAGCAGTGCTTTACCCTCTCTGTCTCTCTCTACCACTAGAAAAACTGGCTTGATCTTTTTTTTTTTGCTAGCTTATGCCTATTAAATTTTGCTAATATCAGGGACATGGTTTTCCAATTGATCCCTTCCTCTTTTCAGCTGCTTAGTATGTACTTCAAAACTATGATTTCCTCTGTCGTTCTTCTCTCCTGTAGGTCAAGAAAGCTTGATTAGTCTTTCCAAGCAGATCTCTTTTTAATCCCTTAAACCTCTTTTTTCGTTCTTCTCCCTCAGCTGATCTATACCTGTATCTAAAATGTAAACCCAGGAGAGTAACGTGAAAACAGAAGGCTCATTTTATGCAGTTTGCAAAGCTGTGCCTTTTTGCACCCCTCTTCAGCACCTGCTTTTTTTAGCTCCTTGCATCAACAAGACGACACTGCTGGTTCCTATCCAGCTGCTTAGCCATGACAACACCAGGCTCATTTCTACTGATCAGCTACCCACATTGTTACTGACTGAGAGAGTTGGGGTTATTTATTCTGGAGAGGAAAAGGCTCCAAGGAGACCTTACTGCAGCCTTCCAGTATCTGAAGGGGCCTGCAAGAAAGCTGGTGAGGGACTTTTTAGGATGTCAGGTAGTGATAGGTCATGGGGGAATGGATACAAACAAGAGGAGGGTAGATTTAGCTTAGGTATTAGGAAGAAGTTCTACACCATGAGGGTGATGAGACACTGGAACAGGTTGCCCAGAGAGGTGGTGGAAGCCCCATCCCTGGAAGTCTTTAAGGCCAGGCTGGACAGGGCTCTGAGCAACCTGATCTAGTGGGAGGTGTCCCTGCCATTGCAGGGGGTCAGAACTGAATGCTACTAAAGGTCCCTTCCAACCCTGAAAATTCTATGAATTCAATGAATTATTCTCTGTCCTGCATCTGTAGTACTGCTTATCCTATTGCTTCAGACTGTTCTTTAAATTTCACTTCAAATCTTAGTCATCCCTCAGCAGTTTTAATTTGGGTATTATCTACAAACGTAAAATGCATCAAGACCGTTTAAATTTCCAACAAAACCCAGCTCCAGAAAGACCTCCACAAAGCACCCCCAAGGGGGCTAATATGACAAAGGATCATTGCTAAACTCCTCCTTCCAGTTATCTTGTCACTATCTGGAAGAATCTCATCTTCTGTTTCCCTCATTTCTTTATGAGGGTATCACATGTAGACCATAAGTCATAAATCCAGCAAATTCAAGGTGTATTTTAAGTCATACAATATCTTTTAGCTGTTTCTAGCCTCCCCTGCCATAGATACCACCCAATGAGAAAGTAGAACCTCTGAACGGGACTTGCTACCAGAAAGAGCATGAATTTGAGCTTGTGGTGGTTGCACCGTCAGCAACAATACTGCATGGGTCATCTTAAGCCATCACTGTTTAAGGCTTCTCATTCATACCTTCATACAGTGTGCATCCTATCTGTGTGTGGCAAACAGGATCTGGAAACAACCCAAATGCCTGTGGAAGCACAGGAAAGGGGGAACATTATGGCTACTGCTGAAAAAAAAAAAAAAATTTAAAAAGAAAAATTACACCTAAATTACACCATTATTTTAATACTACCCCAAAAAGTCAAGCCTACACTTCTGAAACTGAATTTCTAGCCATCTAGCTCAGTTAACAGATTTCAAAGATAAATGCAGACTTGCTTAGACTGTACAAAGTTATTAATTTTGTCAAGAGACAAGCAAGCTAAAAATGGAGGCATCTTGTGGCACTCATCATCATCTGCACAATGGCAATTACTGATCTAAGTCTCACAAGAACACAACTGCAAGAGAATTCAGGGCTGGGGTTTTTTTGCCAGTAAACTATGCACACTGGAGGTTGTAACTGGTGGGCCATGCTGAAGCATTAGGGATATTAGCATCTTCAACCAACATAGCTAGATCATAGACTCAAAACAGGTTATTCTGGTTACAAAATCATAGTGATTCTCATTAATCTGACATCCAACCAAAATAGCAGCTTCATACATCAATTTTAAATGGAAGTTGGAAAAGGTAAGCTGGATCTCTGCAAAGCAAGATCAGTAAGTTTGCCATACATGATTCAGAACACAAAACATCCTTCCACATATCTTATTAGTCACTAGCATGCTTATCTGCATTGACATAGGACCCAGTCCAGAATGGGTCAGAATGAGTCACAGACGCTCAATATAACTAAATTCTCTTTCAAGCCACAGGACAACTCACACAATCAAATTTAAAATTTGCCAGGAAGAGGATGACAGTACTTATTTCTTCTTAATGTGGCTGACTCCCTACCAATGGATTAAATGGTAGACTTTTAAGTAGGCTGCTGCATCTAACAGTAGTGACTGAAACATTCATTTGCCTTCTGCTATTTTGGACATAACAGCAGCTATTTTTTAATCAAGTTTCCATTCACAATTGAGCTTACAACATGTGAGTTCAGTGTCCTCTATTTGATTATTTTAATGGTCCTTTGTATAAGCCAACCAAGGCTGTTATTACTTTTATTTCTGTGTGTGAAAAAGACAAAGACTCATGACATAGCTTACATTCCTAGAGCCTGTTTCCTTTGGGCAGGAGTGCTCTGGATCTTCAAAACGGGCAACAATAGTACTGTAAAAATAGCATGCACACATGCAGCACAACAGACTGGCAGCCATCTGAGGGCAAGAGAAATGTAGCTCACTCTTATGACCTCAGTAATAGCCGCCTGTGCCAGTTTAAATCTCCAGCAGAAGAATTTAAATTAATGTTGATAACTGCCCAAATAGACTCTACCTTCAGTAATGGGATAAATTCTTACTATTATTGCCAATTCTGTCCATAACAAAGATGGAAGGTCTTTTTAGTAGCATATGGAAAATCATTATAGCCACAGCCCAGAAGTAATTGCCAGTGGGTAGTGTGCTGTCAACTCCCTTCAGTTTGTTGCTTCATCACTTCACTTCACCCATGACCTGGAGGAATAATTTCTCCTTCCACAGCATAGCAGCAGTTTAGTTTCTATGCTCATTAATGTCTGGTGCCTCTTACAATTATAGATCTCATCAAATCTAAAAGCCATAAAACATGATAATGTCTGTGAAATTCTATGTCTACCATGCCCATGTGGTACTGAATTCTCAATTTATGGTAAATTTGCTAAATGAAATGATACAACACATTTGGCATTTGGAAATATGGAAGATGGGATACTCCATTTGCCATGAAAAAGCCCAGAAAGAAAATATTATATTGGCTGCAAAAGACATGGACGATATGATTAAAGAGAGCCCAATATACATAGTTCAAAATTCCCAAAGACAATCACATTCACATCCTCCATGAACTGAAGCCAGCTGCCAAGTTCACACCTACCATGAAATAAATGCTAGGAAATATTTGGATCTGTAGTCTCAATTCAAAGCCACAGTTATAGTTATTAAATCTTCCACACTTCCAACTTTTAAAATTGTACCAGGTGCCATGTAGACATAGAAGGGAATGATGCTGAGACATGACCATCACCAGTCTGGCTATTCCCCTCCTGCCTGTACACTTTCCCAGTCAGCTGTGAACTGGATAGGCAATTTCAAGTTTAGAAGCTGGACAGACATCTCAAATATCAAGTTTTTCTTATAAAACTGTGGCTAATTTCATTCAGTGCTTCCCAGTTGATGAAAAGCAGGCAGAAACCATCAGTAGCAACTCCGTTTGACATTAGAGCAGTCAACACATGCTTCTGAACTACCACAGTATTTGCTCTCTTGAGGATGTAGGAATACTCAAGGGAGGAGGGAAGAGCAAAGGGACATTGAAAGAATATATACTCATAGCAAATTCTGGCTCTCCTTGCTAATCCTATTGCTCATGAACAAAATTTATTAGCAAGGTTATCAATCTAAAAGATGAAAAATCAGAACCACCTTAAAATGCTATATATTTAATGACTCTCCAAAACTCAGAAAATCAAATCAACTTTTTTTATTTTTAATAAAGGAAATCTCTACTTAAAATCAAGACTGGAAGATTTTTGCCCTTATTGTTTTTGAAAGACTTCCTCTAGTTCCAGATAGAAATAATTCAAGGAAGTGTTACGTAAAAGTTCTGATGAGGTGATCCCAGCAGTCTTCTCTGTCTTGAAAACCTAAGAATCTACTTCCACACAAAGCATAAAAGTTGCTTAAAAATCTTCTTGAGGATTTTTATAAAAGAAAAACCGGTTTGCAGATTTCTAAGTCAGAGAACATGCAGAGATACAGGACATATCAAACAGTGGAGATTTTAATTTAATTTATAAAAAAAAGAAAACAAAGAGTGGAGATAAATTTACATCCTGAGAGAATGGATGTATAGGCTTTCAACTTTGTCAAATTAACCTCTTGGTTACTTTTACTTGAAATCAAGATTTCAAGTATGCCATCATACCCCTATTCCCACTTGTACCTCTTCCCTCCAGTGAACTTAATGTTCACTTACAGTCAAACTTCTTGGGCAGGTACTAAGAGGTTCCTGGGTGATCTGTATGCCAGTGTTCACAGATGGAGTTGTTATTTTGAAGGAGGAAGAAGTAGTATCTTCCCATATGATCTCTGAAATCTGATCAGAACCTGTAATAAGGTCAGAATTAATGTGCCTTGAACCCCCACTCCTTCCTGATAATGATGCAATGATTCAGTATATCCCCCCACTGCTGTGTTACATGGAAGGAAAATACATTGGAAATGAGTATGGATGTTACTAATGCATGGAAAAACATCAGGCAGGGATAAACCTTGTACTTAGTATGCTTGCTTAAGGGAAGAACAAGGGCTGCTGTAAATATAAAGATGAAGATGCTATTGCAGCTGAAGGTCTAGGAATTCTTCTTGGCAGTAATTTCCTATATCCCTAATACAGATACAAGGATACACACACTCCAGTTTTAGGGGTTTTTTCTTTTTTCTAAAAGTCTTCCTTGTCAAGCTGTCTGACCTGTTTAGAACAGAATTTAGCCTTTAGAAAAGGCTAAATAGAGCAAGATATTTTTAGAGTTCCTGAAGAAGCTTCTTCCAAGTGTTATTCATTATAGAGATACATGAAATCATTTCTCTGGACACTCACACCAGAATGTGGGACAAAGTGAACAACTTCAGTCACAGCCCACCCCAGAGAAATACTGCATTCTCTGCTCCAGCATAATGAATTCAATTCAAATTGGTTTGTTCCTCAGCCAAGGGATACTGCAAGATAATTTACTATTTCCCTTTTGAATATCCAATACAGAATAAATTTGATCTTCTGGGGCAGTTTTTTGAAAGTCTAGCTTGAAAGCATATAATGTGTTTCTTGGACCTTCCTTCCAAAGATTCGGCAGCTAATTTTACACCATTGCACACACTAAAGTCTTTAGAAAAGACTGTTGGGAGGGGAAGCACTAAATGGTTTACAAAACACAAATTTAAAAAAAATATATAGTTCTAAAAATTGAGTTAATGGTTCATATTAATTACCTTTTTGTTGGAAAGCAACTGCAATGTTGCACAGCGAAAGACAGGATTCCTATCTTGAAAATATTATTCTAATAATTCTCTTACATAACACCTACTCCTAAGCTCACAGCACTTTTTAAATTTTGAGCCAAATCTTCACTTGTTAGTGAAAGGAAATACTAACTGAATAGGATTGTCCAGCAATAAAATGACTCATCTTTACCATAGTCTCTGTTTCTTTCAAGGGGGGCAGATTTTCTGTCCACCTGGTATTTTGCAGGTACTGTTACATGGTGAACTGCACACAAGGAAAATTACTGTTTGGGGTTTTATTACCTACTCATAGTCTTCCTCAAGTCCTCCCAGACAGCTGTACATAAATCACACGTAATGGCATTGCATGAAAAAACAAGAGCTGATGTCTTCAAATGCTGTCCATACAGCATACCTGGATGGTCCATCTCTAGTGGATGCTCTTTACAATCAACAAAATTTCTTAGGGACAGACAGTTGTAAGGAAAGACATGTCTCTCCAGAATTAAAGACAAGGGGAACTCACTGTGAGACTTGAGGGAAATGTGGGTAACATAGGAAGGGATCTAACTCTGAAATCCACTCCCTTCTTTTTCGGATTCTACTGTGCTTGTCATTGGTCCTTGACACCTGGTAATGGGCAAGGGGGCAGAAAAGAAGGAGACCCCACTTATCACTGTTGTCAGCCTCTCAGAATTATTCAGGTGGAAGATGATGACAATCCAGCACTCACTGCTGCTACTTCTCCAGTCCACATCAGGGCTTCTGATCCCCACTGAAATGTATTTAGAGTAGAAGTTAGCCACTTAGTACCTTTTAGGATTTGCAGCTATGCTTCCAGGTTGCTTGTTGTTTTCTGGTTTGTGAATGTTTGGATGTTTTATAGAAAAACACAATTAAGTGGGCAGACCTAGACAGGAATAGTAATGCAAAGAAGAAAATATCTCATATGGGTAACAAAAACAGCTGTGATGAGGGCACTCTAACAATGGCAGGTCAACCGTACTTCCCTTCCATTCAGTGTGACTCAGCTACTCATGTTTGACATGCACAGCAGAGAGGTCTCACGTCGCTAAAATCTGTGCAGGAAAAAAAGAACAAAAGCAAATGCTTTGTTCAGAGCCATACTGAAGATTTTGCCAGAAAAATCTGCTTCACTGCTTTACTCCTAAGAGGGAAAGAAGGAGAAAACCAAAAGAGGATTATAATTACTTGTGCATAACCCTGGAGGAGGGTGCAGGAGTCAAGGAATCTTTTCATTCACTGTGGAGAAGGTGTAAAATACTGATGTGAAGCTTCTTAATGCTTCGTTCTATCCATCTCTCATAGTACCTCACTTCCACTGTCATGTGTTCTTTCTGTTCTTAACAATTTTATATTTGTTCTTCATTTCCTTTCTTTAATTCTCTATTATTCCTTTATTTCTTGTGTTTCAACAGATTGAGAAAATGGAACTAGTTTTGAAAGTCTCTCTAGTTTTTAGTACATCCATATGTATTTGATGACAGGTATAAGATCAAGTCAATATTATCATCTACCTACAAAAATACTTCAAAGGTGTAGTAAAAGTCAAGGAACAGAATTTTGCCCCTTTTCCCTTTCACTATGCTCCTGCTTTCAGTTATTTTTTGTTCATGGAATGTATGACCATGCTCTGTTGTCCTTTACATACAGTGCAACATCATTTTGTTACCCATAATATCCTGAATGTGCACCTATATGGTGAGAAGAGGCCCTTCTGAAGCAAGTTAGTAGAACCATTTGGAAGTCCTGCACAATCCATAGTTCATATGCAGACAAAATAAGCAGGGGTCCTATCTGCACCTTATCAAATTATCTAAAAGGAGGTAACCTTTCATAACACCACTTGAACAAAATGACCAATAGTGAGAAAAGGATTTTCAGCAACTACCTCTTAATCTACATTTACCCAGCACCATTACTGGATTTTTTTTCCCTATTTTTTACTGTTGTTTTTATTTTTTTTAAAGCCAATGTTGGCATAGTTGGTAAGCGTGGAGAAGGCTTAAGTAAAACACGAGGAGGAAATACTGCCAGGAAAATAAACTCAAGCTTAGCCCAAAGAGATTATTTGTTAAATAAATAGAGTACTTTATCATCAATAGGGTAAGAGCATTTTTTTTTCCTTTTTTGAGTAATCATGAAGTTTTGCCAGTCCAAGCACAAAAATATTGGAAACAGCTCTTAGTCCAATGGTGGTATAGTTTTTAAGGTTGCCTGACTTAACAGTAAGAGACCATGTCCTCAGCACTGGACTGAAAAATCTACTGGTCTAGCACAATCCAGAATTCTTCATTAGGGTCCAACTCTCCCTGCAAAGCACAGCAGAAGCAGCTAGGGTTAAAGATGGCAATTGAGACAAAAAGTATGAAGCAAGAAGCCACCCAATTTAGTCAAGAGGAAATGCTGAAAAGGAGTTCATACTGAGCAAGCTGATTATCTGTAAAGGGGATTCATGGCTCTGAAACACCTCCAAGTCTATAGGAAACTATACCTGCCTTTTTTCACAAACTATAACTTAATCCCACCATTACTACAGCCCAACAGAGATGGAGGTTTTCTCTTCCTGCCACAAATGGTTAAGAGTGAAAAGATGGTTAAACTTGTTAAGATAGTTTAGGGGAGAAGGAATATCAGTCAGGATGCCTTAGAAATAGTCAGACAAAATTTATTATAGACAGAAGGGACTGAGTTTTCTTTAGAAAAGTCCAGCAGTTCCAAATGTCTCCAAAAGCTCAAAAGATAACACAGAGTGCAAAGCCCAAAAGTGAGAAAAGGTGAGAGAAGATTCAGGGAATCAAGTAGCAGCAGCATTGGAGGACAGCAGAAACTCTGACCTGTTTGTATCTCCCTGTGTATCATGCAGGTGATGAAGCAATTTGCAAGCAGATCTGCAACAGTCACTTCCCAAGTCTTGAACTGAAAAGGCCACCAGGAACCCTCAAAGTCTTGTAAGTCATACGTCAGACCATTTCCAAATGTTTTATTTTCACTTATTCAGACAGGAGGCCACCTGTGGACTGCTCAAAAACTTTTGTGAAAAACACGAGCACACACCTGAAGACTGCAATGGATTAAGAAACGTTGGCACGGATTTGCCAAAAAGGACATCAGGTAGCATTAATCTGATTTATCCTGTTGACCAAGTATGGAGACAAATCCATAAGACAACAACAGTGTATGCATGTCTTACGTGTGCACACACACAAACACTGGCTTTTGTGACACCTTACTTGAGCCCATTAATATTCTCATAAACAGATTAGGGAAATAATTATGAGATAGACACAGAACTGGTTGAGAACAAGAGCTAGGGATGTGAACCAGATCCAGACAAATAGAGGCTTGCTCTGCTCAACCCTAAAAACTGCAGATCAGCCTGGAATATTTCAACAGAACAGTTGCCCCATCCTAATATATACTGTGCATTTGCCATATATTTTGAGGGAATTTCCTATATCTGATGCCTTCAAGTTGAGTGGAAAGGTTGTGAGGTTCTACACAAAAGACAAACACTCAACATCCTTCCCAAATTCCTCTACACTGAGCATTTGGCCATTAGCTTCTCGTGTCCCAGGGGCTCAAACATCCAGCTGGGCAAGTTTCTCCAAGGTAGTTTTGTCATAAATACTGCTTAAAAGTGTATTTGATTTAGGGCTATATCATATGAGTTTTTAAATGTGTGGGGCATTTTTTGTAATTGAATCAATGCTTTGTTTTAAGAATAGATACTTGGGTGAGGATCCTGAAGTGGTTTCTGCAACGACTCAGGATCAAACAGCTTTAAGAGATTAAAAATTATCCTGCCGTCAGGTACTCATTTTATTTTAAAAAAGCACAGAAATCTTACATACCTATTTTCAAATTACCATTTTGAAGCCTGCATTGCTCCTCCCTGTCCTCAAAATCATGTGTGTAGGAAAAGAAATCAAAAAAGTGGAAAACGTGTTTTGTACCACAAGTTACATTTAAGCACCACAGAGTATCTACAGAGTATACTGTATTGCTGTTCAGTACTGTGTATGTTATTATGGCAGCTCATGAGCTATAGATACAACATTAGTATCCACCAGCTCTCAGAGCTTCTGCAGATCCTGCTAAAATATAGGAATGCCTTCAGTTCCCTCAGCTTCGTAAGGGAGAGCACATGCATCTGACATTGTGTGCACTGCATATATGAACTTCATGGCCAAGCCCAGCACTCTTTAAACAGGAAATTCCTAGGGGCCAAATCCCAAAGCTGTTATTCAGCCCTATATTGTGCCAAGAGTCTTCTCGATTCCAGCACAAGAATCCAAAACAAGAGTTGTGTCTCACAAAATTCAGGATTCAGCTCAATGAGTTAAGATTATTTTTTTTCCTTAAGTGAGTTCTGCTCCAGGATTGGATCCTCTGAAACTAAGACGAAGTTCAGCCATTTGGGACTTACATTGACAAAAAGAAAGAAAGTTTAACACAAGCTTTGGCTTTTTTTTTTTTTTTATATTTCACTATAAGGTCTCAAGTAAATTGCTGTGGCACAGCCTTTAGCACAGAACAAAGCAGAGAACTTCAGTAGGAGAAAAAGGTCTACATGTCTAATATTGTTACATTGGGAAAAAAACTTTTAACCCTATGTCACATAAATGACAATCAACTTAAACAAGTCAAACCTACCAACAAACCAGTAACTTTCATGTTTACCATTGATCAATCTATGTCTCATACCTCCTCTTTTATAGCCATTCTTCCTCTATAACAATTGTACTGATTATTTACCACTCTGGATGCAAGAGACATGAAAGCCACAGCTTTCAAAATAAACCTTTATTTAGAGGTAGATGAAAACTTCCTAGGCAAATTCAACAGCAGTCATTTTCCACAGATTTATTACCCTCCAAGCTGACTGACTGCAAGTCTCAATATCAGTCCCTGGGGTAGTACTGTAGTAAAAACATGATACTGATAACAGAACATAAGTGGATCAATACTACAACTACCAACCTGCAACCTCCTAAATGTAAAGATAAATCTCACAGATTCTTCACATCTCCAGAAAAAGAAAGGCACTTAATTAGTCACCCATTCTTTTCTTTATTAAAGCTTAGAAAAGAAAGGAAAGTGTAAATTCTCATGTAATTAGTTACAGATAAACTCCTAGACACAAACTGCAGAACTAATCTCTGTTCTGATATACACTTTATATAGTCCCCTGCAGATCATAGACTTGTATGGGATACAGTGTGGCAAAGACATTAGTGGCCACCATATATCTGGAATGAATTTTAATAGAATGGTATTCACTAATCATAGACCTTATAAAGAAATAACTCAAAAATACTATTACTTACTCTCAAGAATTAGATAGCAATTTTCATTCTTTCTGCCTTCCTAAACATATTCTATATGGAATTTAGAGAGCATTTATTGCCATACAAGCATGAATAGGTTTGTTTGTAGCTATTAATCTCTGAAGATCTCTGGCAAAGTGCTAAGAAACTGGATATGAGTAATTGTATTCAGTGCAGCAAAGCAGATCACTGCTTATTTCAGACACCTGAAATGACACCCAGGTTTAAAAGACCTAAAGAACAGGGGGGAACTATGAGTAACTTAATCTGCTTTATGCCCTCCTCTCTGTCCTCCTTCCTTGCCCCCTCCCTCCCCCTCCCCAAAGAGAAATTTGGAAATCCAGTCACTATTACACATAGAGAGGGAAGTTTTGACACTCTGAGATTTGCATAAATACAATGGACCAAGGGGGATTTGAGCAGCTGCTTGCTACGTGCACATTCTCATACAACCCTTATCAGCTACTTCCATTTGCAGGTAGCAGGAGAACAGACATCCTGAGGTGTGAAGACAACATAGAAACAACTGGGGAATTAAAAAAAAAAAAAAAAAAAAAAAAAAATCCAGAACTCAGGAAAGAGATAAAAGAAAGGGTTTTCTGCAGCCCATCTACCCTGGATAATGTAAAGACTTTGCACTCTGATTTCAGAGTCTTTTTGCTCCACCCCTCCTTTATTCCACTCCATTTCCAAAACTATTGTGCTTCCAAAGTAAAAGGCTAACAATCCCTATTCTTGTTGTTTTATTGTCCTGCATTCCTCCAGCACAGTATATTCACCTTCCCAATTCTCGACTTACTGGAGCAGCAGCTGTTCTTTATTGCTTCTATTAAACAGAAAACACCAAGGACATCTCTGTCAAGCACAGTGTTCAAATACTCCATTTTTGCTCCTAATCTGCAAATTTTATGCATCAGGGTAAGTGCTACAAGTTTAACTGTACTTCAGTACAGTCATTTCTCTTACATATTTCTTAGGAATAAAGGAGTAATAAAATTACTTCTCTCTGACACATAGCTATACCTTTCTACCTTTCTTGTACATCAAAACTATATGACTCATAAAAGCATTATCCTAGCTTTCTGCTTTGTCTGTTCCTCTAAACTGTGCTACAGTATCATCTTTGCAGTAGAATTGTATGTTTCCTTATCTACAGGATCAAATCTCAGACAATCTATAATATTTTAGCTGGCAGTTCCATGAAATTGTAATGTCTTTTCTTTTGGGAAATGTTATTTTTCGAGTGTAATGAAAATTTTTAATCACTGTGTTACGTGAAACTCACATATAAGGGAGAGGCATGAAAAGACATTGCATTTAGTTGCCAGTCAGATTAAAAGTAGCAGGGAGGTTTTCATCACATTTTTGCAGAATGAATAAGGACCCATCAGACACAGGAGGTTCCATTACACATATATTGGAGAAAATTGTTTTATTAGTTTGCAACATCAATTTAGAAGCTATGAATGAAGTTTTTAAATTTGAATTGCAGAGACACCTAATTCATCTCGCTTTGAATTGGAACAGCTTTCTGCCTTTTTGAGGAATTAATAGTTCGGTGCATCTACATAGAAGAGGAAAAAAAATCCAACAGACCCTGACAATCAAAAGGGATCTGACCCAAAAGCCAGCAGTCTTAGACCCAAACATGTCTACAAGAAAACATGAACCAGATCCCTTAACCCTATTGCTGCTCAAAGAATGTACCCTGCCTAAATCCCTTCTTTTACTGTGGTTACTCTCCCATGCTTCAGAGAAAGACCAGAGAACCCAAAAAACACATATCAAATTATAACTTACCATGAGGAAGTTTTTCTTTCGTGACCTCACATATGACAAGTGAAATCCCCAAAGTATGGCATTATTAACCAAGCATACTTTACTTTTTTTTCTTCTTCTTCTTTAATAAGCACCAGCAGGAGACATCTTTGCATTGGATGCAATAGGAAGTTGAGGTTCAAAGTCAGACCACTCAGGAACAGATGTTTCCTAGTGGAGAGCTATGCATGATGATTGAGATTCTCAAAAAGATCCAAATGATTACTGGGTGCCCTTCCATGATAAATTGTAACACTGTAATCATCATTAGTAATGCTACAAACCCAGACTCCTAATTGCACAAACTTGAGTTAAAGATGTCTTGGTTCCATGATTCTTAAGTCTGAACTCTGTCATTACACAAAACCTCATGAAACTCTGAGAAGGATAATTTCTCAGGTGGAAAGCACCCTGTCACCTCATTCTTGTCTAATCAGTAATGGTAACAAGTCATCCTTGCTTCTAAAAATGACTCTTCAAACATAGCCTGTCCCCAGGTTTTAAATTAATTTCAACCATGGTAAAATGCAATTTTAACCACTATTTGGCTTTGGTAACATTGCATGTAAAAGAGTAGTGCAGTGACAAACTTTCAAATTAAGAAGTGCTTAGTATATGACTTAATTTATAACAAGCTTATTTCTAGACTCTCAAATTCATCCTGTATTCATCGAGCAGATGTAACATTTTAGAACAAGATTCTTACTTATAAAAGTTGAATCTCTACATGGAGTACAAAATTGAAATCAGCATTGACCACAGATCTGAGATCAGCTCTCAATAGCACAACAGCTGCAGGTTGTGGTTATCATCATGTCCTCTGGAATATTTTTGCAGATGCTTCATTGCATCAAACTGGAAAATTTGATTTTTTGTTAATTGTGCATTCAATTTTAGAGAATGTTATGGAGACAAAGTAATTTCTTACTATAATTTTACCATAACAAAATATCAGTTCAAAAACTGGTGGTTCCCACATGTCAAACATTAGTAATTACTTGGAAAAGTCATAATAACCAGACATGCAGATCTTCAGCATTTTAAGGCTTCTTTGCACAATGTAATTAGCACAAAAGACATTTAAATCTGTCCTAAAGCTCACAATGCCTCAAGCATTTCCTTAACAAAGATCAGTACAAGTTCAGCTGTATCAGGCCACACCAGCTGCCTCACACACCAGTCTTGGTGCAGAGGAAAATAAAGGATAAATACAGTGACCCTCCTTTACAAACAGGGAGGAGTCTAAACCATACGAGGGTCAGTGTAACCTGGAATCTTCTGAGTCCAAATGTGGCAGAAAGGCAGAGGGAAAACCAAGCAATCCCACCAAGCACTGCTGCAATGCACCCAGAGAGTTGCCTTTCTCTGGGCAGGTTAACAGTAAGACTGCACACAGCATTAGCAGCAACAAGCTTTAACTTGTCACCTCTGTCCCCCTCTGCACAAGTGTTTTTAAAGACTCATTGCATTGATTTTGTGCAGGTGTGGACACTATGGAAACCCCACCTGGATTCAGAAGAAAACAACTCTTTAAAGAAAATCTAAGAGCTCTGATGTTGTCGAAAGCCTCAGCAACGGAGTAAGATCTTCTGTAAACAAAGTGGCTGTTTGACTTCTAGATATTCAAATAAAGATTTTCTGCCAGTGAGCTCAGGGATGGCCAAGAAGCCCCAAACCACACACAAGGTAAAGCCTCTGGGTCTTCCCCAGCACACTTTCTCAGTCAGACCTTTTCCTCTCCTTCTCAGAGAAGCTGAAGCACTGACCCCTTCTCAGAGATGCACAGGTAGTGCAGATGGTCCTGAATATCTGCAGTCAGCCACATTGTGCAGTAGCTCATAAGGCCCTTTTACCATAAAGTAAAAAAAAAAAAATCCACCCTATCCCTCTAATGGGAAAAGCAACTATCCTTTTTTTCCTCATGTAGACACAAACCTCTTAGAGCAAAGAAACATCTGAAGAAGCAGATTGATTTCCCTATATTCCTTTGCTGTATGGAAAGATGGTGAGAAACCAGAATTTGCTTTGCAAGGGGAGAAACAGATTCCAAGTGATAGGCTGAAGTTTTGCAGCTTTCTAGAAGGATCTGAATAAAGTTAATTCATAGCCATAAAAATATATCACTGGACTAAGCGTGTATTGTACATTAAAAACATTCTCTAGCATTTCAGAAATAAAGTATAAAGTAAGACATTTCAAAGGACATAAAGGAGCAAGTTCACCCCAGTGAAAAAAATCCAAATGCTTACAATCTTTACGCTTCTATAAAATACCACAAATTTAACAAAACTGTACTTCTGGAAAAAAAAACAAAACTTGAAATGCATACAATTTCATTAAAAGCTCCAATTACCTATTTTGCAGTAACATCTAGGAACTCCAGATGAAGGTCCTCTGTGAAAATTACTGTACAACAAAAACTGTGCTAGTCCTGAAAATGTGCTCTCAAGTTTCAACCCAAGTTTTGCCAAAATCGTATGAAAATCTTGCATTTTACAGAACACAACTATGTGACCACTTCCAGACATTTCTTGAACAAAGTATCCTTGCCTTAAAATAAAAAACGTACAACAAATAATAAATTGCATCTCTTCCATCATAGTAACTTCTAAGGTAAGAGTTCTCTCCCTAAACTTAAACTGACCTAGGCCAAACAAGATGAGTCCATGGCTCTAAAACAGGTGGTTGTGCTTCCATCACCCTTTTCACCTATGGTTTTCTGAACTGAGGAGCCTGAACATTTTACTGTTTGCAACAATAAAACTGCTCTGTCCTTCTGCTATACTTTGGCACAAATTATTCTTCAATTTGTGAAGATGTAACAGGAATTAACTGTTGCAGACAAACCTTTCTTGGGCCACAGTGCTTCGAGGTCCAGGAGGTGTCCTTGCCAAGATGTATAAGCCGTACTCTGATCGCCGCCTTTAGATTCAGTTAGCCCAGCTCCAGACTCAACTAGCCTCCTCCCCAGACTGCTCAGGAGTGAGACCCTAGCCTTTGGGATCCCACCTTTTATTGGTCCCTCAATTCTGCTCATGGGCAGTTGGGGCCAGCCCTAATTGGGCACAGGTGGGCTTAACAGGCACTCACACCTCCCACCTGGCAATTGGCAACACCTGATTGTCCTTACATGATTGCCTCTACACTTTTTTTTTTTCTTTTTTCTTTTTAAAAAAAGAACATGAACAGTAAGCGAGAGAATATATGGTGTCCAAACATGCGAGTTCAGCAAGGTTATTTAGTTTGAATCGCTGGACGATGCACCATTGTTGGATATGGATGTCATTGGGGATCCGCCCACGGCAGGCAGGGCATGTCCATTTGCTGGGTACCCAAAGAGGTCCAGAGTCTGTGGAGACACAGCTATAGCCTCTTCCAGTAAACAGTAATGGCTTGGGCCCTGTCCACTGACCTGTAGAAGGATCCTTGTGGTTGACTTGCACCTCAGGCGTGCAGTTGATTTTTTGGGATGAGTAATGTAACAACACAGGAGGTTGTTGGGAATCGCGGCTTAGATTAAGAAAATTCAATATGAAAAGCACTTTGCTAAGCCGCATCTGTGGGTCGAGATCTTTGCTGTCTTTTTGGTTTTGTAGGTATGTCTTCAGCGTGCGATTAGCTCTTTCCACTATCTCCTGGCCTGTAGATGAGTGAGGGATCCCTGTAATGTTTTACTCCCCAAGTAGCAAGGAACTGCTTGACCTTTTCGCCAAAATAGGCAGGAGCATTGTCAGTTTTTACTATTTGGGGGACTCCATCACTGCAAAGCAGTTGGTCAGGTGACAGACCACATGCAGACTCTTCTCCCCTAGCTGCTGCCCAAAGCATGCCTGAGAAAGTATCAATTGACACGTGAACGTATTTGAGTCGTCCAAATTCGGGGACATGGGTGACATCCATCTGCCAGATCTCTCCAGCTGGTACCCCACGTGGGTTGACTCCAATTCCTAGGGCAGGGCCAAACTGTGTGCACTGAGGGCACTCTTTAACAATCCCCTTGGCATCTTCCTAGGGCAGGGCCAAACTGTGTGCACTGAGGGCACTCTTTAACAATCCCCTTGGCATCTTCCCACAGGATTGCGAACATGCGCATCAGCGCCCTGGCACTTTGATGGAATAGGGAATAGCTGTTTTGAGCCTTCCCAAACTGCCTTACTGGACCCTGCATTCCTAGGTTGACCAGAGAGTCAGCCCTTGCGTTTCCTTCACCTAGGCCCAAGGATTTTTTATGGCTGCGGATGTGCAGGATGCAACACGGTTGTGTGCAATTTTTCAGCGCACGTTGTAATGTGAGAAAGAGTTCTAGCAACCGTTGGTTTTGCACCGGTTTAACAAGAGCATCCTCGATACGATTCACAACTCCTACAGCATATTGTGAGTCGGAAACGACGTTAAAGGGGGCGCGTCACTATTGAGTTAAGGCCCAAACAATAGCCAGTAGCTCCATAGTCTGCAGGTTGTCTTTGTCGGTGCCCGGAATCAAATGTTGTTTCCACTGTCCCTCATCCTGCCATACGCAGGCGGCCGTTTTTGACCTTTTTCCAGCATCAGTGAACATGGCACTGGATGCTCTGAAATGATTTGTCTTTCCATCCAGCAGAACTGGCTAATGGCCTGTAGGCGCCTGCTTTTTGGGCCTCCATGACGGATGTCTCCGGAGTATTCGAGCAAGGCGAGTTTTAGTGGTGTGGAGTGTTGCAGCAACCAATCAAAATCAGTTGTTTTGATAGGGATGCTGATCCATGCTGGCTCTTGACCATCTAGTTCTAGGCAACGCTGTCGCCCCTTTCGTATTAGGAGTGCCGTAATTTCGCTCCGCTGCTGGGCCTTGTGTGGGCCGTGTGGGGCGGGAATAGCCATCCCAGGATAGCTATTGGCTCTGATCTTTGAGAGCTCCAATTGTGGTTTCGGTCATGGTCATGGTGGTGTTCCCCTTTTTCCCTTTGCCAATTGAAGTCCTGGAGTAGTAGTGAGAACAGGAATGAAGGGTGATTGCATACCCAGATCCCGATGGGCTGAGTGGCATCTCAACAATCTGTGAAGCCGGTTGCCAGTTTGTGGTGACCCGTTTTAGTGTGTTGGCACGGTCATCTGTCCAGTCCACTAATGCATCTGGACACGTGCCCCACAACAGCGACAGGAAGGGGTGGATGAGACCATTGATGAGACCTATGATGGGTCGAACCCATTGAAGCTCATCCACTAGCTTTTGGGCCTCATTCAATGTTTTGACCAAGTTGATGACTTCCAGTTTTTGTGGTCTCACCATGGCCTGAGTGACTTGTCACCCTAGGTAGCTCCAGGGCGACTGTGATTGCACTTTCTCTGGAGCTACAATTAATCCTTTTGCCTTTAATCGAGTGGTCAGTGTCTGATTGATGTTGTCAGGGAACGGGGCTTCCTGGCAAAGCAGCATATCGTCCATATAATGATAGATGAGGGTACCTGGCATTTCTTTTTGGATCAGTGAGAGTGCCCAAGCCACGTACAATTGGCATATTGTTGGAGAGTTTCTCATCCCTTGGGGCAACACTACCCATTCATATCTTTAGGCAGGTTCGCTTTTGCTAATCGATGGGATGGTAAAGGCAAAGCGAACCGTGTCTTCGGGATGTAGGGGAACGGTGAAGAAACAGTCCTTGAGGTCAATTACCAGAAGGTGCCAAACTCTGGGTAACATGGTGAGTAAGGGCAGCCTGGGTTGGAGGGCGCCCATCAGCCTCATCTGGTTGTTGACCTTGCATAAGTCATGTAGCAGCTGCCATTTTCCTGTCTTCTTCAGAACTACAAAGATGGGAGTGTTCCAAGGGCTGATGGATGGCTGGATGTGTCCTGCGTCCAGCTGCTCCTGCACCAGGCGGTTGGTGATTTCAAGGCGCTCTTTTGATAGGGGCCACTGCTCCACCCAGACAGGGGTGTCTGTCTTCCATTGCAGTCTAGGAGTTGTAGGCACCTCTGCAGTGGCCCTCATTAAAAATGTTGAGGGGATTGGGTGGGTTCAGGAATGGAGAGGATGGCCCCTAATTGGCTCATGACCTCTCTGCCAACCAACTCTCCAAGTTGCCCTGGCAGTGGCATTACGCAGGGTCGGACTGTTATTGTCTGTCCTTCAGGGAACTTGAGTTGCACGGGGTTAAGGGCCTGGAGGGGGGTTGAACCACCACCTATTCCCTGGACGGCATCGAGGGCAGTGATGAGTTTCCAATGACGAGGCCACTTGTTAAGGTTGATTATTGTAACATCAGCCCCAGTGTCCATCATCATGGAAAGAGTCTTGGTCTCATCACCAGAGGTCAATTGTACAATTATAATAGGCCTTGTCTTCATCTGCTGCACTAAGGTTACCAGAGTGCTTCCAGATGATCCAAAACCTTGACTGCCTCACATCACGGGGGCGTTCTTCCCCAAGTTCATTTTTGGGAGAAGGACTAGTTGTGCTAACCGAGTGCCAGCTTTGATTATGAGGGTCATTAGTGTAAAACAGGTAATCATGATCTCCCCTGTATAATCCGCATCAATTACTCCTGGGAGCACAAGTCCTGCAACGCCAGTGGAAGAATGGCCAATCAGTAAGGCTCCCACCGTGCTATTCTCTTGGTGAACTGGTCCGTATATTCCTGTTGGGATCTGCTGCACTTGGGTCATCGTCAGGGTGACATCTATTTCTGAGGGCACATCGAGACCCAGGCATCCCCTTGTGGCTGGGGTGGGGAGCTGGTGTAAAGCGCTGGCCCAGCTACTTGTGTCCTGGCGCGGGGGCCTCTCGCGCTGCTCCTCCCGTTTTTAGCAGACCTGCACGCTGAATTGCTATGATTGTCCTTTTGGCATTGGTCACACCACACTGTGGCAGAGCAAGCTCTTCTCGTTTGGCCTCTGACCCCACATCGATAGCAAACAGGAGTGAATTTCCTTGGTGAATTTCCTCTCCTGTTTATTTTCTGTGCGACTGCCGCGAGAAGTTTCTGGGTGGGCTCCATGGCAAAGGCACTAGCCATAGCTTGATTTTGCTGCGTTTGGGTTGCCCTGGTGGCAACTTCTAGCATTTCTGCCATATCAGCCGTTCTTGGCAGAGAGGAAAGTAGCAACTTCATCCTTGGATTCACATTTTTGAATGCCGATAATTTGAGCATAGAGTCTTTTTGCTCTGGTCCTAGGTTAGATTGAACCATGATAGATTGGTGAAGTCAATCAATAAAGTGTTGAAAAGACTCAGTCATCCCTTGTTTGATGGAGGTAAATGAGGGGAGCGGAGTAGGCTCTGGGACAACATAGAAAGCTTGGCGGGCTAGATGTGCAGCAGTGTGGTGGAGTGCTATTGGGAACTGGAATTGGACTTGGATGTCTTCATAGCGTCCTGAGCCCGTGAGCATCTCAACAGTTACCACTAGTAGTGGATCCCCCATGTGCTGGAGGGTGGTTTTCTTCTACATGGGCCAGGCGCTCCCACTCCTTGAACCAGACAATTTGCGGGGAGGGGTTGAGCAGGTACTTAGCCAGGTTGCGACAGTCGTGGGGGCTATTAGTGTCGGCGGTGAAAAGCCAATCCAGGACAGCCTGGCCACTTTCTTCAGTCCTCCCTCCTTCAGCGTCTTTTCGGCCTGCTGTAGGGTCTTCAATTCGTGTTGTTCATATTGAGACGCCCCGTTGTTATCAAGCAGAACAGGGCAAGCAATGGTGCTCACTTCCCGGACTCGACTAGCCTCCTCCTCAGACTGCTCAGGAGTGAGCCCCTCTTGCCTTTGGGAGCCCACCTCAAATCTGCTCATGCGCAGTTGGGGGCAGCCCTAATTGGGCACAGGTGGGCTTAACACGAGCTCACGCCTCCCACCTTGTAATTGGCAACACCTGATTGTCCTTACATGGTTGCCAGTACAGTTAACTAATTAATTAACCTGCAGTTTTCTGTTTATTTGATCAGAGACCTTAGTATACCCATTGATACTGATGCTATTTAAAACATAGCCTCAGCTAACAGCTAAGGACTCTGAAGGAACAGACGAGAACCAGCATTGTGTATGAAAAGTCTTGTTTGCCTTTAACATCTGAAATAACCTGTTACTGGAATTGTTCCACTTTTTTACTTTCAGTTTCTACATGCTTTCTGAAAACCAAGGCACTTCGAGTCATTCAGCAGTGTTAAATACACTGACACATCAGTGCAGTGGACGTTGGCATCACCATGGTCCTGGAGCACAGCCAGTTCTGGACAAAGTGTCCAAAAAGCACTGGGAACCACTTTCTTCCTCAAAAGTTTTTCATTTTATTATTCCTTAAGAGTGCTGGTACTAAAGCTAAAAGGTTGCTGCAGAAACAAAGTCCATCACCAAATGAAAGCTTTCAACACAGATGGATCCAACCCCTATAGCTTAAATAGTGACTCAAGCTTTTACCAAATTAAGGCAGTAGACTCTAATAAGTATTTTAAGTTTTTTGTTATTAAGGAAAGGATGCTAGCCAAATTTTCAGCAGGCAGAGTACTTTAACTGTGGGCCTTTAATGCTCATCTCAGTTCAAAACCATCTTACTGGTTCCAGTGAAATTATACCTTGTGGACAACCTGGACCAACAGAGAATTAGGCTCTGACATTTTGCTTTGGGACTTTTTAGATCCAAAAGTGAACTGTAAAGCTAGGGTCTGAGTTCCATTTGTATCTAAACTAACTTTGTTCTACTTTTGTTATTTTTGAAAGCCATAAAAAAGGGATCTAATATGTACCATAAGCAAACAAGTCACAAGCCAGACTAATTATATCACTCTTGCCCTTTGCTTAGAGCAGTTTTAACTCATCTCTAAATTCCAGTCATCTGTTTCTAATTCAAGTACATTTCAATTTCCTCACTCAATATGAGGAGCAGCAGCACTAGTGCTCACCAGGGGCCCCCTCCAAGTGCAAATAAGAGTCAGGAAAAATTCTGGTGCTCTGCAAAGTAAGCTGGCCTGGCAGTCCTCAACATGGACTTCTGGCAAAGCCACTTAGACTCAAAAGCTCACCAAGTACAGGGATAGTAGCCCATAAAGGTGCTATTGCCCATGAATGCAGTTTTAATAATTTAATAAGTGCTATCTTGAAGTAAGGATTACTCCCCCCCAAAATGAGTGTTCAGCACTTAAGGGAAAAGGAGGAAGGAAAAAAAAAATCAGTTTACTCCACTTTTTCTGTTGCCACTTGCTAGAGGAAGCATGTCTATCACTAGTCATAGAAACTCCATCAGATTTTGCCCTGCTTTGATGCGTTTTTAGTAGCAGTATATTTTTAATCCTGCAATATGTTATTCATAACTGTCTATGCCTGGCACCTGGGGAGATGAACACCAGCACAAGAGATTATTGGAGTGGAGGGTGAAAGGAACACAGATGTCTGCATATAAATCTATATTACTCTATAGCTCACATTGCACAACAGTTTGTTGGGTTTTTTAATCATAGTAGAATAAAATGGAACAACCTCCTAAAGGGTTCTGTGGGGATTTTTATCACTGGTGGGAAAAACTCAGTAAAAAATAACTGTTTCTATCGTTTACTTACAAGATGAAGCTGTGCTTAACAATATTTCCTGCTTCAAAACTATCTTAGTTACAACAGTCCTTGGAATTGTCTTCAAGAAGAATCAGCTCACAAATAAAAACATCATGCAGGTGAGGGAAAACCAATGTTTCTTAGACCTGTTCTGCTGACTATACAGCTGAGAAAAGGCTGTATAGCCACATGAGATCCTGGGATGGGCATTCATGATAGGGTATATACACAGTACAACATGCTTACTGAAGTGGGAAATTTTTAACACTATGGAGAGGAGGAAAACTACTCATCTATCTTGAATTAATAATTTTTATAGTTATTAGAGGTTTTGATATTTAAAATAAGTAGCCCCCAATTGTGATATTTCAATGAAGGATCCTTAGGGGAAGTTTGGTTTGGTTTTGCTTTTAGTATCTGAATTTTATTATTTGTTATTTTGAATATAATTTTAAATTAAGAGAAAATAATTAACTGCAACAGGACATTTCTGAATTGGGGCCCCCTAAAAATTTTTCAATGACATTTTTTACTCAAAACATTTAAGAATAGAAACAGCGTCTGCAGAAAAAAGGGCAAAGATAAGTCAAAACTTCAGCATACTTCACTAGTTCTATGATTCTGAGACAATTTGCATGAGCTAGCCATAATTTTTCAATTAAAATTTGACTTTAGAAAAAAGAAAAAAATATTTTATTAAAATACCACTGCAGACTTCTAACAAGGAAAACTTAGGTAAAATGAGATAAGTCCAGCATTAACATAATGTCATATAATTTATCATATAATAGAATTTATCTAGCCAATTTCTCAATCAACAGTAGACAGCTACATCTCAAGCATTATTCTTAACCCCACTGCTCACAAAGGTACTGAAATCCTACAAATATATTTTAGGTAGCTTAGCATAACCTCCACAACACATACCCTAAAATCAGCTTCACACAAAATCAGAGCCATGTGCAAAACCTGCCAAGCCCAGAATGAAGAGGGACACTCTCAGCTTCTTTGAGTGGTAGCAGATGTGAAGTCCTGGCAGTACAGCCTCCAGTGAAAGCATTGTAAGGGGTCTTAATTCACATTTGCTGGCAGATTTAGATGGCTGGGCTACAGAAACACCTCCAGTTGACTGCTGCATCCCATCCACCCCCCACGACAGCATCCCCACCGACAGCGGGCACAGCTGAGGAGGATACATACACACTCCTGAATCGCTTCTAGCACCGTAACATAAACAGAAATTGGTGGGTATTCCATCAGGGTCATTGATTTGACACTTAAATGCAGTTATCAGCATTCAAGTAAATTCAGAATGGGGTTGGAAAAAAAAAGATGACTTCACCCCTGCTCCTCGCCTGAGCTGCCACAAAAGAAGAAAGATCTCCACAGAACAAGGCACAGATCTTCAGAAGGCTGGAAAATGCCCATACACATGATTTGTAAGAGTACAGGTAATGTTGCCATCTAGTGACTCCTGCCATAGCACTATTGGCAGGATTTTGATTGGGCAGTATCAAGTATCCTCAGCAGCTCTAAGATTTTCTTCAATCAGACTGCCATAGTGTGAAACATTCTGAGGGTTGCAATGTTTTCGGTATGTTAGCCTTCTATGATAAGAACCATTCATTTAAAAAAAAATTAAAAATCATTTTAGGGTCTGTCTTTTCCTCTAGTTTCTGGAAAGGCAGTTTATAACCTCTCTTCAGCCTGCTTATGATCAAGCTGATGACCCTCGGGAACCTTCTGCTCAATAGATTTCTTTTTTGAGCTCAGTGATTTTCCTGGCACTAGGCTGTTATCTTGCACCACCTATTTAAGACTGTTGCAAAACAATGTTTAAATTTCTCTAAAATTCAGTTTTCAATGTGCAAATGGATTGAATTGTAAAATGGATCCCTCCTTGCAGTAAGCAAGCAGGAATATTCTGCAGCTGTGCTAAACCTCCAGCACATTAGCCAAGCTTTGGTGAAGATAGGCTGCTAGTCAGTCATTTTCCTTAGAATGGCACAAAAATCTCTGTCTGTCAACTAAACTGTTGGAGATGCAGCAGGCCAAGACTGAGCCTTTACTAACGTGATTGGGGCAGAGCTGTGATGAAGTCTGAAGCACTGAGCTTTTGCCTATACACCACAGAAGATGATTCTTCTCCCAGGGAGTTTGGTGCAGAGCTCTCTACAGAGGTGATCTGAGGGAGACCCCATCTCAAGAAATTTCATTTATTTAGCATGTTTTTTCTCTGCTCATATTCAGTTTGAACTGAAAAAGTGGTAGCAGTTTCCCTTCAACAGGCCCCTGCTGGAGTTTTCTGGAGAGAAGGAAGAAAAAAAATAAATTAACAAAGAATTTAGTAGGAAAGCATAAACACCAAACACATAAAGCACTACAAAAGAAAAGTGAAGGCTAGATGTAAAAAAGACATTCGGGCCTGGTTACAAATAAACGAAAGCAGAAACAGAAGTCAAAGTTAGAACAAGCTTTAACAAACTAAAAATACTCAGTGGCTGAAATCACACAAAGACCATCCAGTCTTTGAGAGCAAGAGGAAAAGTGGAGCTCTGAGTATCCAGGAGAAAAGCAAGGCAAGGATCCAAGAGAAAAGAGAAGTTAAAATCAGTTCAGAACAAAGAAACACCTTCGACTCTTAAGGAATTTGCTAATGCCCCACTATCAGGAGTGAAATCAGAGGATTTGAATGAGACTGCTTCATTCTACATCACACTGACAGTCAGCACTCAGAACTCTGTTGCACAGATTAGTTATTAAAGCTTGCACTGCAGACACAGCTGGTGCTAGGTATGATTTTAAGATAAAATAGTTTGGAACAGTGCATCACTTTCATGTCATACTTGCACTTCAGGAACATCAGCTCAGAAACCTGGGAAACCTTCACAGCAGCTCTGTTTCAACTGGTCTGGCTGAAACAACTCAATGCCTTGGGTGACTGTTTGGGTCTCCTGTGTCACCCAGTGTTGCCACTGCCCTCCAGCTCTTCTTCAGCTTTTCTCATGCGTTCCAAGATTTACTCTGTTATTAGCAGTGAAGTTTGTTCCACAGTTTGTGAGCGCACCAGTATTCTCTACTCACATACACACAAGCCTGGAGAGGTCCAGAAGTCATGGAAGTCACAGATGTTTTGCGAAAAACATAGAACCCATGACTTGCATGAGATCTGCATCTTACTCATAGTGCAGAGAAAGGCAGATACATCCTGCAGATGGAACACATCATATCTAACTAATTTAAAACATGATTCCTGTTTCTCATTTTTGCCCTGCTCATCCCAGGTATAATGTGGCTGCTATCACATTGCTAACACCCAGCTTAAAAACAAAAAAACAAAAAACAAACCAAAAACCAAACAACTTATCACTATGAAGTACTGTTCCCCACAGATGAAACCTTGAAGGCATGACCAATGAAGAATGTACCATTTCAGAATAGAAAAGACTGAACAATGCAGAACATTCATCTAGCACTTGTATCATACATATAGCAGGCGTGCCTAGATCTCATTTATGGGCTGCCACCCATATTGATGTTTATATAGCATAGAGTCAAACAAAGAATTGCTGCCTCAGAAGACTTACAGCTTAATTCTCTTACAAATCCTTAGGTCAATTCAGCCATAGCAAGTAACAATGACACATTCTGAAAGCAGAAATGGTCTCCTGTAAAGTAAAGACATGGGAGTTTTAAAATGCACTGAATTCACCCTCAGGGACTTAGGGGTGCTTTATGAATGCTTTAACTCAGCCTGAAGTTTTGTTGTAGCATTTCACTCCCTACACCTTCTAGTTACAGCTTGAAGAGCATAAAGCTACCATTGCATCCCATTTCATCTTTGATATACACTCTGTGCAAAGGCAATACCTATGTATTGATTATGCCACCTTTTGCTGTGTTTTAGAGGACTAGCAATATAAAAGGTCTGTTTGCACTTAAGCACAGCCACCAGGTTTACTTGTAAATCAAACATTTCTTAGCTGGAATTCTAATTTCAGAGCTTGAATTCAGAGATTGTTTCAAAAACAAAGTCTGGAGCCCTGTAGGAGTAATATTATGTTCTTAGCTGCATACATACAGAACACAAGCTGTATTTAGGAATATACCAGCTTCTCACATTAAATTAATTATCAGACTTGTTGCCCAAAAAGATCCAGAAATACTACAGAAGTATGGCATGGTCAGCTTTTATAAGAGTGGTTCCTTACCCATAGATTGTCCATATTCCAATCTAAATAAGAGAAGACAGAGGCAGTGTGGGGCAGCAACAGTCTGCAGATACAACACACACAACTCTGGAAAACAAAACAGCTCTTAGTAGCATTTTGTGGGGTTTTTTTCCCTCCTGTGTGAGGATTTAGATGCAAGGCATCACACGCAGAGGGTTCAGGAACTCATAAGGCACAATGTAAGGCTATAGGCCTAGGCTGTAGGAGATGGTGGAGCAGAAAGACAAAGGAAATGTGCAGTTTGAAGCTGGTTTCCTCCACTACGTATCTGAAAGTAATGTACACAAGATGACATGGAGCATCTGTAGCACATGAACTGTCATGCTGTCCAGAGCGATGTCCTCTCCATGCATCAGGCCCAAAGGGATCCCTCAGGATCCTGATAAGGCACAGAAATAAGGAGTGGTTTACTGGTAACAGAAAAAAAAGAAAGACCCCAACACTGCATGAAAATAGCAAGGGCTCCATTAGAACAAATCCAAGTTTAAAATTAATTGCTTGTAAACTTATGTGTAACACAGAGGGAGCAAAGGCTTTCAAAGTGGTGCTGGGAATGCAGCTAAAAACTAAACAGATGAAAAGACAAGTACTGATTAATAGAGAAACATTTTTTTTGTTTGTTAGATCTGTGACTCTATGGGATAATCTAAAATAAGTGTGCTGAGAAAATTTAAACTGTGCTAGATGAACAAATGGGGAAAAAAACCAAAAAGAACCCAGTAGAAATTCATGCCTTAGGGATGGCTTTTGCAAGTCTTCCACTGTTGGATGTGAATGCAAAAGGAAGGATTTTCACAAAAGCAAGAAAAAGTTTGCTTTTTCCCCAGTCTCCTGTTCAATGGCCAAGATAAAAGGTCAGGAAATTCAGATGCCCATGCATGTGTCTTATAGGAACCATACACACCAGACCCCTCATCATAACACAGTCTTTTTTAGCCTTTTTTTTTTTAACTTTGCAGTTCCTGTAAGTTTCATAAGGCTTCCTTTTTTTATTTAAAAAAAAAAAAAATCAGCTCCAGTGAGCTGTGCATGTTTTATAGTCAGTACATCCATAAACCAAACACACCAAATGCTAGAGCAGCTTGCTAAAACTCATTCAGGCGAGCCCTAATTAAAAAGAAAAGAAACCTTCACAAACAGCATGTCTCCAAGAGGTGAAAGGTCCTCGGGCTGCTCGGTGAGGAAACACCAGGGCCACCTTTAAACTTTAGAGTTTTATTAGTGCTTTTGTCAGCAGCATGTATCTGTGTGTTGTGTTTTAATGGAGGCTCTGAATTTGTCTGTGACAGACTCAAAACAGGAAATTAACACCCTGCGGTGTGGCGGCAAAGCCTCAGAGGAAGCAGCAGTGGGGTACATGAGGCCGAGGATGAACAAAGACCCATAAACATAACGTCACCCATAAAAGTCACACTTTAAGGTACAGGAAGGATACTAAACAACACTTGGCTGGCTGCATTACATGCTTGCAGTGAAATTAAAAAAAAAAAGAAAAACGGCACCTCATGTTGAGAGTCAGAACATTTACAAGGCAGTTATTTTTCTTAATATTTGCTACAGTTTTGCATTTTGAGCAATGCAGTTCAAAGTTAGGCATAGGAAATACCCAACAAGCTCTCAGATGTTACATTTCCACTTGACACGTGGCTCAGGGCTAAGATACTGCTTTTTATCTACCTCCCTGTTTATTTGGGTTACTTCCTATTCATAAGGGGTTCAACTTTTCTGCAGACAGTTGGATGGATTTCTACTGTTACCATGGTATTGCTGACCTTTAACACAGGGCTGTTAACATGACCTTTGCTTCTTTCCATTTCTACAAGGATGTTTCAGTGTAAATAATTTGGAAGCCAAATAGCACCAGGAGATTCCTCCTCTTGGAGACGGGAATGCAGCTCAGTGAGGAGTGGAACATGGGGAAGAGCTGCAAGCTGATAGCCAACAGCTAATAGCAGTATAAAACTGAAGAAGTATCTGGAACAGACTTCTTTTCTACAGCTGAGAGGTATCTGGCTACCAACTTTTACAATACTTAGAGTTCACACTACCTGTGAACTGCCCTGTCTTGAAAGGAAATGATAGAGCAGACCATATGCAGTTGCAGAGGCCCAAAGGCAGACTCTGTAGGGCAGAACATCTGACAGTTGTTTAAGTGGAGTAACAGAGCCTTAGAATGAAGAAATATTGGCAAGATTGCTTAAGACAACTATTGTAACTCCTTGGATTTTGAAAACCTGAAATGTTGTCACAAACAGGGAAGATATTTACTTTTTAAGGAAAACACACATTTTACAGCATCTCTGTTAAAACAATACCAGAAACCACCTAACCTATTATTAAAAAAAAAAAAAAGGAAAACTTACTGTTGTAACCTTTATCTAATATATTCTTCGCCTCAAGCAACTGCTAGTATAGTTATATAAATTCTCATTCTATTAACTTAAATGAAAGGCACGTCCAAAGTTTCATGGGGCAATAGGAACTGCTGCTGTAAATTAGAGCAGTGTGCAGCCTACTGAAGTGAGGGGAACTTTAAAAGATTTCTGCCAGACTCCTCAGGCATGAAGTGATATTTTGAACACTGTAACAGTGGCTTGAAGCTTCAGAGAAAGGTGTGCATTATTGGAAAAAGTTTTGTTCACAGTGGGAGTTTCCTCTAAACCTGCACAGATTTAGACTTAATTTTTCAAGAGAGACCAAATAATACCCTAAATTCCATTAAAATTTGATGGGACTTATGTGCCTAGCATCCTAAGTCCTTCTGAAAAATCTAAGCTTTTATGTTGGACTCATGCCTTAGAGCATAAGAGGGAGATATTTCGTATATAACTCAAACAGTTCAGGTTATATGCAAGTAATCCAAACCACCTGTGGACACTGCAGTCAAGAATTTGTGGGGGGTTGAAAAACCCCTTCTTTTTTTAAAGAAGGTTTTTCAATACATTTAGGCTTTGAACAGAATACAAAAAGAGCAACTCTTGTGTGTGTGTTCAGAGCAGCCACAAAGCTACCCTGGTTTTCATGTTGGGTGTCTTGGTCCCTGCTGACTCCCCCGTGAGCAGCTGCAGCTTGGTGTTCACAGAGAAAAACAGAGAGAGCAGCATCTGCAGATTCTCCTGCACCTGGGGTGATCCTCAGCTAGGGAAATTGGTCCTCTTTGAGTTCTTTGAGTTATCAAAGCAGCAGAGAGGTGCTAGATGAGCTTTGGGTATGGCTCTGGTGTTGAGGTGTTCAGATTTAGAATGACCGCAATGAATCTGCATGGAACGTTTAGAAGCAACTTAAGATGATAAGGAAGGATAAATTTAAGTTACTAATTTAAATCAATAGTTTTTTAAGAGTGTGCATGTGGATTCCTACTTACTTTTTTTTAAAAAAAAGACAGAATTAAAACACTAGGGATAGGTCCAGTTGAAACATCACCTGGACTCTGGCAACTTGAACATGTAGCTCCTTACATGCAGGTTTTAGATTGCACTTTGCTCTGACTGATATTAGTGTAGACTGTAGTGTACAGTGAAAGTACCAAAATAAATGTAAAAGCCTTCCATCACCAAACAGGATAAAAAGCAGCGCCAAGAATCTACACTGATAGCAAAAGATCCATTCAAATCAGATTTTATTGTAGTGATTCAACCCAAACTAAGATGCTGTGAAGACAAGTTTAAAAGGCATGTCACAGATTGAAATGGAACCTAAAATTAGTACAGAGTTTTGCCTCCTCACTCTGTATTCCTGTCCTATGTAATGAGATCATGTTACTGTTAGAGACAAATGCTCTCTTCTCATTGCTGTTGCTAAGAGAATCCAACAGAAGCTACCAAGACCTCTAGAGAGGCATTTTTAATTAAAATCTATATACATTTTTAACTGCCTTTTCTATCACCATATAATGTATTATGGCATTAACATTCTGATACGACAATTACTTACCTAGCAAAGAATAAAGCTGCATCTGTATTCACAACACTTAGCTGATAAAAGGGTACATATAATATTATAAATATTTTGTTGAGTAGAAAACCTGAGGTGAGAGTCAACTGCTATGGGCTTTTGAGAGGTTTATATAAAAATTAAAAATAGATGAGAATCACAGGCCTCCTAGCAAGTGACAATCCAAATGAGCCCCCAGTTGCCAAACAAGCAACCCTAGAGTAAAAGCCAGTGTGATGGGTGGCCAATTAAGAGACCATAAAAGTTAAAGTTAACAGGATTAGAAAAAGCCATTTTCAGCAAAATAGGTTTGTTATATTGGTATGTTGTTTCAAAACCCAGTAGCAATCGTCTCTGGATAAATATGTTGTAACTATGTTCACAGAAAAAAAAAAAAAAACAAACAAAAAAACACCCAAGCATTTTTTTGAGACTATACTGAGAAAATGGTGTTTTCAGCTATCTGGCACTTGTCAGCAGTCAGCTCTGCTGTGAGAGTTTGAGCAGTCTTACTATTTAGGTATTCACAGAAACCAGAGTCCAAAACACAGTGACACTGAACACTTCCACAGTTGCCACTGGCCCATGTAGTTCCACTGTTCCTTTAGTTTCTCAGACCAAGGTTTCTACAACAAAGTTGCTCAGATAATCAGGAATTACAGTAGGAGCTGGTGGTGCTTTCCAAACTGTGCCTGCCATTCATCTCCTATAATGAGGCAGGACACAAGGTAACCAGATACAGCCCAGAGAGGCAAGATGCTTTGAGATCAAGGGTGTAACACAACAAAACTGGCCTGCTTTTTTGGCTCATATTATCACTGACCCTAAGAGACATCGTGATCCTGTCACTGATTTTTTGAAATCTTTGTCAATTCATCCAGCATTTACTTCAGAGGGCAGACTGGTATCTCAGAAATCTCAGAAATACTTTCCTTTTTCAGAGGAAAGTTGTAGCAAAGCAAAGGGAGAAACCCTAGGCTTCACCCCAGCTTCCCACTTCTTTTGCTGATCTCTCTGGTGAAAAAAAGTAAGAGGGGATGAGAGAAGAAAGGAAGAAAAAATTAAGTAAACTGGGGTCAGATAGGTACAAACAGATTTTGTGTTTTTACACTCAGTTTGCAACTTTTCCTGAAAACTGTTTCAACTCTCTTTGATACATTTTAATCTCAGATGGAAGGCCAACATATACAAGAGAGCTAAAAGACAGGAAAAGGATAAGACTTGAGGCTTTTCACCCAAGAACAGAGACAATGAGTATCAGGGCTGCCACTAGCACTCAGGTTTGTGCAGTCCTAGTTAGACAGTTACATTTCTGGGGCACATGGTGTCCCAAATGAGCCTTTCTGGGGTTTTTTGACATTACTACCAGAATAGGCTTTTTCATCTAGAAGGGAATTCTCCTGCCTCATAATGAAAAACCAGGATCACAGTTGTGGAAATCAGAAATACATCAGTTTGTATCAGGTATTAATGAAAATAAAAAAGGTTTAGTATTATTTTTTTCTCTCAAGGAGTCATTCCTTAAGATAATAATCTTCTAAAGTTTACTCCTGAGGTTTATTTTTGGTCTATTAGAGACTCTGTTGGACTAATCTAGAACAAACAGGTGGGTTGTGTCTTCTTCTAAATTGCATACCAAAATAGCACAGTGCCTGGGTTCAGCAATTAATGAATTCAACTTAAGCAATCATACTTGTGTCTCATGAGGGTATATAAGCTGCTTAAACAGACTTCCAGCTCTACAGAAGACATTTAGGGAAACATTGTTTCTGAACTGATTGCATAACACTTTTAAAATCTTTTTCTTAACGAGCATTTTTGCCAAATAGCACCTCACTGTGATTCTTCAACTTTACAATAAAATTACAAAGTACCTGACAGGCCACTAACAGCATTCACATAAGATGATTTTCAGTATAGTTGTATATAAGCATCCTATAAGGGGTTTAAATAACAAACTTTTCTGCAGCATAAAAAGGGACTGTTCAGGACTGTTTAGACTGTTAATTCTAAAAACATTTGTGCAGAGATATGAATAGCTGCCTTGGGGAAACTCCCCCGTATTAAGAGAAATAGCTGTTATTGCCCATTCTGTACAAAGGCTCAAAGACAATCATTACAAATATTCTTGTAACTTATTCCATTTGAATACAGTTGTTTTCAGAAAGACATCTCAATAAGTGGGGAAGTCAAAAAGCAAGCTGGTAGAAAAGGGTCAGTGTTTAGCAGTACAAATGCTGGCAGTCAGGACTGCCTCCCCAACAGCACACACATTTCTGCCCTAGAGGGTCCCTGGCATTCTACTTGCTGTGCCAGGAGACTGAATTGCCTCTTTCCCTTAGGATTTGTAAGTGAAACAAGACCATTTCTCAGTTTCATGGACTGCACACTATTAAGCAAAGTATCAGCCCAGACCTTAGGATGTATGAAAAATTTAGATCAAGGATAAGGAAGAAAGCATCCACCAATGTAAATGTATGGATTTGGATGTCAACAGGTGGCATTTCTCAGCTGCAATCCGCTACAGCAGATACTGCAGCAGAAACCTTGTACTCCCTGAAAGCTTCCTCTATGGTGCCTTCTCTTGTCCTCTTCTCCCCAAAGGCTCCAGCTATAACATCTTTTCTTGTCCTATTAATTGCTCCACAGTATGGGGAAGGAGTCATGAATGACTGACAGTCAACTTGTATTTACAATCTGTCTCCAAAGTACCAGGTGTAAGATTAATTTAACTGTGATGTTACTTATGCTTATGTAAAGTTACTGTTACCAAATTTTATCCAGTGTTTCCTGGGCACACATTCTCATCTTTCTAGAAATTTGGCTAAGGTGACCAACACTAAAAAAGGGAACAGCCTGAGAACAGCCTGAGAAAGAGAAAACCTGAAACAGCAGAGATTATGAAATACAGTCTATTATGTTTCATTTCTGAGAGTCATTCACAATAAAACCTAATGCTGAACTCACACTGTGTGCCATTAAATTAAAGAGACCTTTACAGTTTTCAGGACTTCTCACATACAACATGGGCTGCCTGGGAAAGATAAATCCAACTCATTTTGACCTTTCTGTTGCTGTTACTGATGCTGTCTGCTTAAATCTCTCATAGAAGTGAAGAGAAAAAACCCAAACAAAACCAAACAAAAAAATAATATCAAAAGCAACAGCATTTCTTTGCAGGGATATCACCAAAAAAATTATAGTAACCTTCCAGGAATTCTCCACTTTTTTCATGTTTCAGTTGTCCAAAGTCACTAGCAGTTTGCTCAGTGCCCAACCTGAGGTCAAGACCTCATGGAGCTCAGCATTCCAAGAAGAAAAAAATAAAACAAGTAGCTTGCATACAGCTTCTAGAATACAAGATAAAGACTAAAAAAAAAAATATAAACCTAGAATTTTCGATTCGGTTTTTTTTAGAAAAAAACCCACAACCACCAAACAAAAAAACCCACACAAAAATTGTAATCTTCTAAATCTGGCATGTTTTTTAAGTGTTCAAGGGGCAATATTGCCAGTCAGGTATATGTATTTACACAAATGTTCCTCCATTCATCCAATCCATAAACAAAAGCAGGAAACTGGGATGCAAGTAGGTTTTGTTCTTTAATTTGCCTTCTAGTTTTACTTATCTGGGAAGATGAGAAGATATATTCACAACAGTGGAGAAAATAGTACTACCTTTAATTATATCCCAATACTTCTATACTTTATAATGAATTCATACTCTTTATAATGAATTGAATTATTACTCTTTATACTCTTTATAATGAATTGAAAACAAATTTTTAATTTTGTAAGACTAACAAGGCTGAAGTTTTTCCATGCCATGTGTTTGAGTAAATCATATTTGGAGAGGGAAGAAAGGGAAGAAGAGGAAGAAACTCAGTCAACAGCTCAGCTGTTTCTAAGAACGAAGGACATCAAAAGTAAATTTGCTTTTGCAAAGCTCAAAGTCTATTGACCTTTTCTTTGAGCATCCCTAATATTTCTAAATCTCAGAATAGTAATACTACATTTTGCAAGAGAAACCTTTGAATCAAGGATGGGCCTTTGTTGTTCCTGGGTACATTTACCTCACAATTCTGTCACACTTGCAAAAGGAAAATTAAGTCTCCGCTTGCACCTAGCAATGTTTTAACAGCTTACATTTCCTAGCCCCTCTTCATTTAGCAAGCTGCCATCTCTCATCAGTTCAAGCTGTGTGTACTATTCAAACCAGGAAATTTTAACATGTTCCATACACTTACAGCTTCTGCCTGCAACTGCCAGCACATATCTGAATTCATTCCAGCTTGAGAAGAAGCAGATGAATCTGGATTTATTTTTTCATTTCTTAATGTATTACCCTCTTTCTGTTCCCTTCGCTTGGGAAACTGATGGCAAGGACCTTGTCTGCTCTTGGTAAACCAGTGAATCCCTGAAGGGCTTTAATATGTCTAAAAAATATTTCTTTGAACAGAAAACAAAGAAATGCTTGGGGGAAGACTCAGGGAAACAACCAAAGGAGTAGGAGGTTCTGGTCTGGAAAAAAGGATGCTTTTTGGTTTTTTAGCATGCCAAAGGAGTCCAGTGGTAAAGACTGGAAGTGACTGAGCACAATCTAAAAACCTACAAAAGAGGAAAGTGAAAGTAGACATGAAAATAACCATCAAACAGTCTGATGGGTATGACTGACAGGTCCAGGACACAAGTAGTGGAGCAAGGGAGGGAAACAGGCAGCACCAGATCTGGGTGGGCAACACATTCACAGTGAGGAGACAAGAGTTAGAAACAAGAAGGCAAGTTGTACAAGGATTTCAGAGCTGGACTGACCAAGAGGTGGCTTCAGGGACTAACACACAAAATTAGGAGCAAGTTAAGAAAAATGTAGCTTGAAGACAAGAGAAAACTTGTGCATAAATGGTCCAGAGGAGTTTGAGCTTGCTGAATGAAGCCTTTTCTCCACCAAAGTCTGAAATGGGACCCTGGGTACCCACATTGCCCCTTGCTTCCATATCCATCAGCACTGTCAGAGCCAAATAGCAAGGTTTGGGTTGCATTCCCCACAGGTACTTGCCTCGACAGAATAACAACCTGCTCCAACTACCTGTTAGTCCAAGGTAGCTTCAAGGTCCTGCTGGTAAGTCACCCAAATTGTCTGCACTAAAAGGATGTTAACATTACAAAAACAACACTTAGGAAATGCAGGAAAGTCTCTATCCAATATGGATCTGGTGTATGCACCAGAGATGGCATCACCCTTGTGTTTTATGCTGGTAACACATTCTAGTGGCTGCACAGCAGTACAACAAACAGAAGATGCCTGTAGGGAAATTCTGCATCAAGCTGCCTTTAGAAAAGGGACTGAATATTACAAGTAAAATAATGATGATTTCAGGTTTAATAACTACCTCATAATGGCGTTGCATGGATGTAGTTCATTCTGTGTTCATTCATTCTCTACCAGGCACTGAATACTTCCCTTTGCAATCTTGGTTGTCCCTTTGTTTACCTAATTAATTGGCAGCAAGTGGTATAGCAATACAGCATCTGAATACATACAAACTCCAGTTTCCACTCAGTGAAAGTCAATGGCAGTTACACAAGAAGCAGAAGAAAAGAAACCTACGATCACTTTAGCCAGTGCCCTACATAAACAGAGGATTTTACCCAGCAAGTCCTGCTGCAAGTCCAAAATATCTGACTAAATTAAATATAGTTTCAAGAAAGGTATCCAGTGTGGAGATCAAGCTTTCAATTGATGGCAAATCCTACCTCATTGTATAGGTGGCTTTTAAACTGAAGTTCTTCATTACAAATTTGCACTTGATATTTCAGTATGAACTCATCTGCCTTTTTTTTTTTTTTTTTTTTCTTACCAAAGTTCACCAGTATCAATGAAAACAAAGCCAGACATGGTGAAAACTAATATAGGTCAGATATGTACAATGCACTATTTTAGATATTTTCTTTGCTAATTAAGAACAGCAAATAGTTCCAAAGGAGCAGGTTACATATAACTCAGACTTGGATGAGCACCACAGGCCAAATTCAACTTTTAAGTACTTAAAAAAATGTAAGTTACACAGTTTTGTTTTTTTTCTAAAGACAATTTCTGCTTTCTTTCCTTACTGCTTGGATATTAAGGTTAGGCGTTTAAGAAAGTTTTTTAAACAGTGCTTTCATTTTACAGGGTCAGAGCAGGAAAATAAGCAATTTTATATGCTTTAAATATTCACTAGAATTAAAAAAAAAAATACGTCTTTTTTTTCCAACAAAACTCCTACTTGAGGTCAATCAATTTGTCTCAGCAATGAGCCTGAGGCTGGCCTACAGGTTTCAAGGGCGGAAGCCTACCATACAGAGTTGCTCAAGGGAAACAGGCTCACTTCTCTGCTGATGGCTGAATGGAGAAAGCTGCCACAGAGACATGTGCTAAGCAAAAGGAACAAAAATAAAGGTCTGCTTACATTCTAAGCTCAAGTCAGAAAAGCAGTAGAAAAACAGGAAGGCACATTCTAAACCTGGTACCCATTTGGTTTCCGTATGTGGTTTCACACTTCTGAGGTAATGGGCTGATGATAAAACATCATGTGCTTACACCTTGCTGCTCATAGCACAGTCACACTTGAGGAGCTGTGGAACACACTGTACAGGCACACGGTGGTTCTTGCAGTCTCTACCACTACAGTGATAAAAGTTAGAACTGTACCAGTTGGTGGCAATCATGTGATATGAACAATGAAAGGTAAAGTTTTCATATAAATGTTTGTACACAGAATACAGGAAAAGAAATGGATAGTGATGGAAGTAATAATAATATGTATTAACACAATGAGAAGCTAGAAGTTGCCTTCGCAAAGTTAGAAAGAATCACTCCATGTGGACTAAAGGTATCATCTACTCCTAGATACTAAAAATTGGGCAGGGTGAAGGTAGGTTCACAATTGCTGAAATTCCGAGCTTCCTGAAGCACAATTTTGCTTTCATTTATTCATTTTTCCTTATGCTGTTCACTGTAAAATCTCACCATCTTGGGGATTTCTAGAAGTAGGTGATAATAGATTCAGAACATATCATTAAAACAAGAATATAAGTAAAACAAAAATATTTAATTAAGCAGAATAATTTTTTCCATCAACTTCAGTGGAAACAAGGTCAGGTCTATTAGATGTAAACAGAGCAGAGATGGCAACAGGAGACATGGTCTCTTTTCACTTCCTGTTCCAATTTCTCTTCAGCTGAGCTTTTGAGACATCTTTCCCTTAGTCCAAGAGAGTAAGAGACCATGAATTTGCAGCTGGGTGCCTGGAAAGCATCTGCCAGAAAGTTTAACTATTGTCCATCTAAAAGTGGATGACGACAACAGACTGCCTTGTCTGAGAGACAAGTTAATTTTAGACCCAGTTAGTTTCTTAAAATCTTTACAGTTAGTGCTTCAGATGAGCAATTTGGATATAGTTTGGCCTACAACGTATCATGAAGTTCCTGTCACATTGTTGTTTATTTTTTTTAATTAACCTCTGATCAGTTTTCTCTATACTTTCTCCATAAACAGGGAAAACACAAGAGTGTTCTAAAACACATCATGACTGAAGACAAAAAAAACCAAAACAAATCCAAAACAGTCAAAGAAGTAAAGCAAGTTTACAGAGCCAATCCATTATTTTCAGAGAGAAGCAATAGCCAAATGGGAGACTAAGCAGCAACAGACAAAACAGATTGCACAGTTTGAAGAAAAACAGGTGGGATAAAATGAAAATTGGTCCCAATTGTGTCTGGTTCTGAATAATATAGACTAAACTCTAGGATACAGCGGTACATTTTGTACTTGCAGTGAAGGATGCCAAAAAGGACATTTGTTTGTTCACACAAGTTAAGTCAATCACTATAAGAGATTACTAAAGATCTTCACTCTCATCTTCTAGCAGTGCCTGAAACCTAGACCTTTCCACTGGTGTTTACTACAGCTCTAGAAGTTTTTGTGCATTTTCCCTTCAAACACACAATCTAGAAATGTATATAATGAAAGTGTCTCAGCATCATCTTCCTGCCCAAATCCATACATGGAGATCAAACATAGCTTGCTATTCCTCTGATCCAGCCAAAAGGTCTTTGAAACTGTGGATTAAAGCTCACGCTCATATTTATCCTCTGACACAAGCTTCTATAGAAAAGCTTCAGCATAATTGCCTAAGCCTGATGGACATTTTTATTACTCAAATCACTAGGAAGACATATTTTCCAGTGTACTGCCTCTGCCAGAGTTGGCCTTTTGGGCAATACACCAATTACCCATCAGATTGTGAAAAAGAAGGAGTACATGTTACTTATATATATACCAAGGGACCCTAAACCACCACCTCCCACAAAGAAGAAAAAAACCCACACAAACATACCATGTAACCTTACATACTCAACCCCCACATTAACTAGATCCTGCAGCAAAGTAATCTGTTGCTAAATGATTGCCTTAAGTACAACTCAAAATTCTGTAAAACAGATTAATACAAGACTGTCATTGGAGAGATGCATCAAGGTTCTGGAAGAGTTGAGAGGCAATGTCAGGAAGTACTTATCAGTCTCTTATTTTAAATTTAGGTCAGTACTTTCAAACTCCGACTTACAGGATTTGGAAAAAGGTTAGCATATATTCAGGAGTTCAGTACCTGGTAACACAAGAGAAAGCATGCAGATTTGTACTACTTTTGTCACAGTAAGTGACAACTGGGAATAGTACACAGCTCAAACAAGCATAGCATATTTAAACATCTGCTTAAATATTATACCAGTTCTAGATTATAGCTGTGACCAACTCATTGTATCATCTCAGCTAAAAGTCCTGAAAAATTACAACAGTGGCCAGCCCATAGCTTTGCCCACATTTCTTCTCATCTGCCGAACAGAAGCATCACACACATTTTCCCAGCTGCACTATCTTCTGCAGCTATAACTCCTTGCTGCCAACACATTAGCGTACTACCTCTGGCTGTCGCTCTTTAGAAATAATCTCTCCACTTCTTTCTAGGGTGGGAGTGGGGAAATGCTATCAGAATAAACTCTTACTCTCAGAGGGAAAAGTATCTTTTCCTTCCATCTACCCTAGTCATTCTTGCAACAAGCCTTTACCTTTTTCCTCTTGAGGCTTCAGTCCTACTCTACTGATAAAAGGGTGAGGTCCACCCTGTCTGGCCCCCCAACAAGGAGAGTCTGAGGAACCAAAACTTTTTCGGTCTGGAAAAGAACTGGCTTTGGATGAGGCCAACAGCAGTTCCCCAGTGCCTGTGGGGCAGTTGCTGAGGAGATGGAGCACCACAATGCAGTGTGGTAGGTGCTGGGGCAACAAGAGACATAAATAAAAGCAGGAGAAGTTCAGGTTGAATATAAGGAGAAACTCTACTGCTTGAGGACAGTGAAGCAGTCTCTTTCCAAGGAGGTTATGAGTATCAGTCTGTATAAAGCCATGAGCAACCTGATCTGATCCCAGGCATCCCTCCACCCCCGAGTCAAAATGCACTGATCTGTGAAAGTAGTACCTGTAGTTGATTAAATAAACAAAAATAGTGCAAGGAACCTCTGGCCTCTTTAAGCCCATCTCTTCAGAAAGGGCATATTCCAGAAAGGACTGGAAAAATGTCATTATATTTTATTAGGTATTAACATCAGTTATTGATGCATGAGATGGGGTTCAGGCTTTCTCCCTTGTACAAAATTCCTGCTAGCTGTCCTGATAGCTGTCACCTGGCTAGACTTTGTAAGCCAATGCCTCACAACGAAGTCTAAAAAGACTGCCAGAAGTATGTCATCAAAGACAGGCCACGTCCCTAAATCTTATGCCAAGCCAGGTGTCTGTAGTGATAAAACACTCTCCCAAAGACTGCCTGACCTTGGCAGCCACACAGGTGCAGTTTTCAATCAAGGTTTATAAACACAAAGCCAGCCCAGCCTCTTCATCCGGGTGGGACAGAATGGGCACCCTGGTGTTTGGATGGGCAGGTGCCAATTGCTTCACCCCCTGACAGCCGCTGCTGCCCAGTCCAGAGCTGGACCTCTGAGAGATGAACAGATGCACAAAAATAGGTGCATGAAGTTCTAGTTGCTGAAGGAGTGGCAAAGTGACAGATCGTACAGCTGGAAGTAGATCTAGAGAAGTGGATCAGGTTGCATTTAGAATTTAAATGATGTAGCCAGTAAGAGATGTCATCCATGAAGTATCTGCCTTCACTTCTCCTTTAGAAGAAGAAACTGGATTCCCAGCATATTGCTCAGGAGTTTATACAGAAACTTCTACGTATGTTGTCTCCGTGGCTCAGGAAGAGGGAAAACAAAGTTCATGGACACAACAGCTCTCTATTGCCTCCTTGGTTTAAGGCAGGTTTCCCGTGGCCTAAACTGGCCTAGGTGAATCCAAATTTTTTATTTAAAGTAGGCAGCTACATAGAAAAAACATGTGGGCTAAACATGCCATCTTTTTTTTTTTAATTAATTAACCTGGAGAAGTGACCTATCAGTAGGGGTTTTTTTGTTGCATACATTGGACATTTCCTGAAGGAAACAGGTACATTTTCTAGCAGAAATTTTAGTGGAAAAGCAAAAATAAGCTCATACATTGTAGGACAACCAGGAGTCTTCACGGAATGGAGAAAGAAAATTTATGAACGCAAAGTGCATGAAAAGTTTCCAAGCCAGATAAATCCAGAGGGTATCAGGCTTCACTAGTCCTAGCACTCCCAGCAATTCGTGTTTGAATATAATCCCCCTCACTGAAACAAGAAGAGACATGGTAGAGTAACTAACACTGACACCAAAGCAGAGTATCCAAAGCATTCCAGGTGGTAAGAGCATGTCCATTTAACAAATGGAAATCGAGGATAAGAGGAGTTTCAGTCTCTGCCAGCTTTGGAAAGGAAGACTTATTTTGTATTGGCAGAATGCTATGACTGCACACAAATTGGAATGTGGTTTAAAAAGCCAGAGCACAAGCAACATTTTTCATTTGCCCCACATCTGAAAGGGGCAAATCAAGCAAAAAATGTTATACTTTGATAAAGTTCTCAAACATTTCAAGAGTAATTGACAGAAAATTGAAAGATCTGTCTTTTAATACTGCCAAACTTGCTTTTGTTATTGAAAAGCTGTCAAAGCAAATTTTTTGTGCTAATAGTTATCTGTAATCTTGAAGTATTTTTAAAAGTATTTTCTGTACTTGGGCACATGTGTTTCAAGGCTCCAAAGCAAATTTTAATAGTATTTTTAGGACAGTTTCATGTTTTTTCCATGCCAGTTTTAAGAAGATAGATTGATAAATTAAGTTGATAGATTTCACATGCCTCAGCTTTCCAAAGATTTCCCAGATTTGCAGGCAGGTTTCACAGAGTCAGAAACAGGAGTTAACTCTCCTGGTTTTCTATTAAGTGACTTAATGAAGGAGCCATCCTGTCTCCTATACATTGTACAATGTACATTGTCTAGTTCCTTTGGAGACCAAGGGGAGAGGAGCTGTGAATGCATCCCCACACCCACATGCATCCAAACGAACTATTCCATGTGATAATGTAGATCATTTTTCTATAGGATCTATAGGACCCCTACCAAAAATAATTGGCAGAAATTGTGTGGTAGAACACATTTGTGAATTCACCCAAACACTGTACATCTCACCTGGCTTTGTAGCCATTGCATCGAGGGATGGTGAGAATATCATCAGGATTCAAATCACAATATTGAAAGTGTAGGTCTTAATCTATCCATGAATGCTTCATTTAGTAACTCACCTAAGGGACTGCATAATTGTCAGGTATACTGAAATAAAAATGAATTTACAAACCAAAATAGGACCTATATTTTTGTCAATCATCAGCTCTCATCAAAACCAAACTTCACCAAGATAACCTGTTCAATAGATTACTTTTAAAGATTTGTATGTCCTTAAAAACAGATAGGAACCTAGAGAGCCTACCTATAGAGGTTGCTCACTCAATGAGCTATTCAACTGCCTCATTAAACACTAAAGCCCTTAAGAATTCTGTTTCTTTGTTTGCTTATGGGCTGAACTGTAAGAAGAGGCTAATCAAACTTCTCAAAATCACATGGGTGCTGTGAGAATTTATTGTTTATAGCAAGTGCTTTGAACATGTACTGTAAAGCTGCTATTCAAGTTCTAAATATTCAGCAAGTCTAGGTTTGCTCAGAAATTCTTGAACTTTCAAGGAACCTGAGCCGAGTTCTGACTGTAAGAAAACTTGAAACCAGTTGAGATTTGCCTGGTCTCACATTTCACTGAACATTTAGCATAACTGATAGTGATCCCTTCTGACATATGTTTCATTTCCTTGAGTCTTGTAATTTCCTTTCTAATAGCTGGGCAACGTAAACGTGTAGCATTAATTGTGCAGGAGGACCATGCCCATAACAAGTGGCTCTAGGTTTCTTACACATTTATGTATTTCGTGGATTGTAAGCCCAGCTAGTTCAGACATTCCTGATACTTAAATAGCTTTATTAGGAGGCATCTTAGAGTATGGCCAATGTGCTGAGCAAAAAAGCCTGCAGAAATACATACTGAAACAGTGATCAAGATGAACTGACTGTAGTTTTGCTGAACGCAGTCTTTCACACCCTGATGTCATCTACCTTCCATAAAGGACTTTCAACCCTGAACAGTCTTGTGGAGTGAGGGGGAACTTTCCAGAGCTCACAGAATCAAACCCAGTTCTGGAAACCCAGAGCCAGCAGAAGGTTCACATTGAGTTACTGCTTTGATTTTGCCACTCAGCTGACTGCAAACAACCACATACCCTCAGATGCATTTCACACTGTCCCTTCCATAGCTGGGGTGCACATCTGGCAGCCTGCCTCCACCATGTTCCTTCTATAGCTGGGGTGCACATCTGGCAGTCTGCCTCCACCATGTAAATCTAGCTCTGTTTAGAAGAGACAATCAGCTGAGCACTTACAGTATCTAAGTAAATACCAAAACACAGGATGGGACCTTGTCTCTTAACTGCATCTAAAACTCTTGCAGAGCACAAGATAGCATGAAGTTCAGCAATTCTTATATGTTAATTACTGAACAGCTCAGTCAAAGCTGTCTGTCTCGGTCTAAATTACCTTTGTGCACCACAATCTGGAAAAAAATAACCAGAGGCAGTGATTGACATCTCTCTTCAGCAATAATAACCTCCAACCTATTGCTAGAGATTTTTAGCATATAAAAAAATCATTTAAGTCAGAAAAAACAATATTAATTCCTTTTTCCATATCCACTTAAGTAATTTTATACCTCTTCTTCTCAGGTTCAGCTTTTCAGGTCTCAACCACAACCAGTATCTTATAGAAAGCATATATAAAGGGAGTTAATATCCAAACAGACTCTAAACATCATAAAATTTTTAGGAAACATCAAGTACAAACACATGTCAAGATTTTCCTTCTATACACCCAGTAATTTTACTAATTTCACTAGTATTTTTTTACCAGTTATAAAAAAAATCCAAGATACGAGTCAAAAAAGACACATATTCTGCACAGTAATTAAGAATGACCAAACCTCCACACAAAACCTGAAGTATAATGAATCATACAGGTATCTTTGACACCTATTTTTCTGTACAGGGTACCATTCCTCAGGGCATGTTTACTTGTCTAAGCCTTCTGCTCGAAGACATCTTCCAGAGAGCCATAATAGTTCAACCTCACAGCACACTTCTAGTCAAATACCCATCTCTTCCTCAAAACCCCAATTCCTACCATTATTTTTGCAGTAAGTAGTCCATAACTTCTTCCTTTTTAAGGTCAGGTCTCCTCAAAAGTCTCCAAACAATAGCACCTTCCGGAAAACTTCACCCATGTGAGGATGATTCCTCTTCCCCTTATATGACCTTCCCCTGAGAGGTTTTTATTCCCTACAGCTGTGCTCCTTCCTGCACCCTATTGTCTACTTTCTACCCTTTCCCTCTCTTGTCTGGTTGTTTTTTCTTGATTCCCACCCAGTCAGGATAATTTGCTTGTACATAGATACTTACTTGCTTGTGTGACTTATTTTTCCTCTGACCTCTAACATTACCACAGTCCATGAAGACATTAAAAAGTGCTCCTGAAAAAGTAAATAGGAATGGCCTGATTTGTAGTTCTTCCACAACAAGGCTGATATAGAGCTGTTGTTGCCACCTGCTATCAGATTGAGAAGAAAACTCAACTGCATCTGGAGCAGCTGAACGTAATGAGGAAATATTAAGAATTATTCTAAAAAGTTGTGAAGGGCTGCAGCTTAGCTTTGGAATTCATTAGCCTTTCCTACCACAGTGGCAGAAATTTCAAAAATTCTGAAGGGGTGGGAAAACATAAAGAAAAATACATTTTATGAAGTTTTTTCTTTTAGTCCTCTACTAAAATTAGGAACTTAAAGTGATCTTGAAGTTGTCCAGTTCTCCACTAAGTTCCATCATTCACCTCTTAACAAACTAAGGGAATCATAGAATGGTTTGGGTTGGAAAGGGCCTTAAAAATCATGTAGTTCCAACCCCCATCCTTTTTGGTGTATCACTCTGGGGTATCTGAAACAGAAAAAAATTAAAGTCTACTTGTCACTTCAAATTCTTTTTCATGTTATGACTAGAGCTGAGAAATAACCAGCTTGGGTCCCTAACCCTGCAGCCTCTGAAAAACTAAGGTCTTGATTTTGAACTCCCTATTAACCACACCAGCTGCAGCTGAGATGATTCATAGATTTTCCAGCCATTAAGATAATTCAATCTGTTTGAGTAATACAACACTTAAAAGTCTTACATGGTAGTTCATGCAGCACAATGGATCACAAGCCATGGTGTAATTTTACTGTTTCTAGAACAAAAACTAATTAAGTGACTAAAACTGAAGGAAATAAATTTAAATTGTAAGGCACATGCACACAGAATTGTCTTTAAACAGAATGTCCCTTGGCAATGGCTGAATTCCAGCACAGGGGTTTCTTTCAGAGTATTTTTTCAAGTCATCTGACTCTGAATTGTAATTTTTTCCTAATCTCAGATTCTAGGCTGCAAACAGTCAGTCTGGGGGAGGACAAACTGTTTAAGTTTGTGCACTCCACAGAGCATATACTCCTGGTAGGGCAGCTGTGTTCCAGCAGACAGGCTGCTCTATTATATATCACAGGTTGCTCCTGATGTATGCAAGTCCTGCCACAGGAAAAAAAATAAAGTCAAGGAAGAGAGGAAGAATGTAGAGCTTTCAGTAGAGGGAGGTATTGACACAGCATACAACTCCAGGGGAGGGGATCCAAGACTGACTGTTTCAGTACTTGGCTGCACTTAGAAGCAATATAATCCTCCTCTGGCAGCTTGGTTTTTTGTTGTTGGTTCTTGCTTTTTTTTTCTTTTGGTTGGTTTTGGTTTTCAAAAAGGAATATCCTGCCCTCACACAGCTCCGCTGATGTTGTTTTCCTGTTTGCAGATGCTGAGTTGCGTTCTGTTGTCAATGGGGAAAAAAAAAAATTAATGAAGAGGGTGGGGGAAAAGGAAATAGACACATAAATTTAAAGAGAGAAGTTCTTTGGTGACCAAAAATAGCCACAGCAGATAGTGTAACTAAAACCTGCCTAGTGCCTATGCTGTCACCACAGCTCACAGAGCGAAGTTACATAATATTTTCCACATTTATTTCAAGCAGGGCAGCCTGCCAGCCTGATAGATTTCTAGAAAGGGTGGGAGAGAGAGGATAGTTTGATTCACAGACTGCTGTATTTACAGCTTACCCCACGGCCACTGCCTTCCCCTCTTTGGGCGTTTACCTTTACAGTTTGCCAGACAGCAGCGTGAGCATAACCCCGGTACAGAAAGTAAGTCACTCTTCAGCCTGTCTAAAGCACTACAGCTGCCCAAGTTAGCTTTGGTTTTCTTGTTTTGAGGGTGCTAACCTGCACTGATTTGCTGAAAGCTCAGCTGTCAAATTCCAGAAGTTAGTAGCAGGAAAAAAAAGGTACAAGAGGGGTGAGCTTCAGCTTCTGATCCTTCAGTAGCCTCACCTTCAGCAGCAGACTTCAAAAGTGGAATTTTTAGAAACAAAAGGTTTCTGCAAAACTGTTAAAACAAAAGTTAATCGGTGACCAGTTATGGCTTCAAGTTAGAAGCAGCTGTGAATCTCTAAAATGGACTTGGATTTTCTCAGGAGGCAGGGCTTTTGTTCCATACAAACTACTGAGTGAACAGTTGTGTGTTACGTGTGACAGACCAATCCATAAAGCCTGCATATTTCCTGCATTTATTCTATATTTTCTTACATGTTCTCCATTGGGACTTCTCAAATATCTCATTAAGATTTTACTACTGCAAGCAAGAAGTACCATTGCAACTTCCCATCAAAGGCAGACGGGAAAACTTACTAGAAGAATGACAAACAAGTCTGTTTCCATGTTTCCATGCCCAACTTGCGTGAAGAGAAAAAGGGAGCCAAAAGAAAGATAAAAAATAGAACACTGGCATCACCATAATAAGCCCAGTATGTTGTTCATAATCCAGACTACAGAAAACAGAGCTTAAGACTATCCTCTCTTCCACCTATAATGAATGCACAGCACCACATATGACTCTGTAGAGATATTTGAATTGGAACTGATGAAAAAATGAGTGGGGCCAATTCACATCAAATTGAATTGAACTTATATATATATAAGTATAAAAGTAAGTATACAAAAGTAAGTATAAAAGTTTCCAATACAGTTACGTAGAAATTCAAATCAGTATCATTAAATCAAATTATTCCTCTAAAAGCAAGTTCCTCTGAACATGTTTCTTAAATGAAGAAAACAAAAGGAGACCAGCTAAATGCCAACATATTGTGATTTTAACCTGCAAAGAAGAGATAAATAAAAGCACAGATCATGAAACATTGCAATTATGTCCAGTGAGGTGTAATGTTTCCTGTTGCTAGTAGCATTGTGTGCTTTGAGAGTAATGCATTTGAGCCCCAAATCATCCTCCCAGACAAACTCTTTCAGTGTTGGTCTCATCAACAGTTCACAACTAAAGCTTACTGGCTTTGGTAATAACGACCCCCTTTAAAAATACTGGGGGTAGAACATCTTTAAAGATTATTTTTGTTTCATATGACCATACCTAAAAGGAATTCTTCATTTTATTTTTTCTGTCTTGGATGACATTTTATCATTTCCACATTTTTTCCAGTCCACACTTGGAGAGTCTACACACTGGCAAAATCCATGAATTTACCCAGAGAAAACTCAGTACGCTTTTCTTTCCCCCTGAAAAGAAACCTAATTTTAATTAATGAAAATAGCATTGAGCTTGCGGGATCGAATGTGAGCTAAGAAAAAGACATTCTAGTATTTGGAAAAGGACAACTTATTCACAAACTGATAAAACAGAATAAATCATCTCTAACACAATAAGAAATGAGATTATGTAGCATCATCCAAGTGTACGAGCTTTCTCCACAATGTCATACTGCCATTCTTTGAGTTTTCTGAATATTTAAGTATCAAAAAAATAAATAGTGGGAAGAAGGGAAAATAGAAGTGGAGGCAGAAGTTTTCTGAGGGACAAGAACACAAAATCAGAGAAAAAAAAAAAATGGGAATCAGGATGTTAAGGGAGAGCTGAGTCAGACCCCGAAGAACAGAGAGTGATGAGGACAATAGGCTGGGACACAAAGATGCTGGTTCAGTTCCAGGCCCAGCCACAGACTCTGCAGTAAATTGTATGATTTACTCAGAGCCTCAGCAAGATAGTGGTGAAAAGGGATGAAAACCTTCCACCTCAGGGAAGGACTAGTTATGACTATGAGGCACAAAGTGTGTGTCTGGTCACCATGCTAGGGGGTCTGCCAGGGACAGACCCCATTTGGCTCCAAACAATAGCTGAGGCACAAAATGCAGTATTTGCAGTTTCACACCAAAGTCAGTCAGGTCTTCTCAGCACCAGTATTACCACCCCAATAAGAAATTATTGCCAGGCAGGAATATGCACTGCAATTTCAGTGCAAAATTTAGGGTCACTATGTTGTAACTTCCTAAACACCCACAGTGAAGTTTTGCAAAGCTCAGGTTTTGGGGGTTTTTGTTGCAGAACCACACTAAATTTTGGTTCTCTTCCTGGGACTTGAGCTAATGTATCTGACCTGTAATATACTCTACCAGGTAGCATCAGACATACAGAGAACCATTCAGCTCAAAGGAGTTTAGAAGTAGAATACACGCTGTATTATCTCTCAAATGGTGAAGAATTTATTAATCCATTTCCTGAAGCATTAGTAAATATGTTAAACATTGCTAAGTTTCTTTTGCTTTAAGCAGTAACTAAACAAAAATTATTTAAAACGTAATTTATCTTTTGCTATTCCAGTTCCTTAAGAGTTCATATTCCTCACTCTTCAGAAAAGGAAAGAACAGTAGCTAGACAGAGGACATAGGAGGACACCACAGGTCCCGGGGGAGGGCATGCCCTTTCACCACATCCTGAGCACGTCCTTTGGTAGGACCAGCCTGAGCACCACTTTTCTCACCCATCAGATGCTCCTTCTTGGCTCATCTCAGAAAGGGAACTGTGTGGCAAGAGCCACAGTGTTGTCAAACAGGCCCTGGACGGGAGATGGGGAACCAGGACCAGCTAAGTTTCAGCCTTCATCACAGTCTTTCTGCCTCGTTCATTGCCACAGCCTTAATATTGGGACATTGGGTACAGCATTTGCTTTTGACAAGGCTGGATAATGTCATCTGCAATTACTACAATTATTATTGTAGGGCTTTCTATTTTAAGCACAGAAATATTCCGTTAGCCCAAAAAGTTCTTACAAACTTTAATTAAATTCTAAACCTGAGGAAACTACTTAACTGTTCACAGGCAGTCCTTCTTTTTGATTAAGAATGAACTTGGGTATTCCCAATGGTGTGAGAAAACCCTTTTAAAGATATCCCCTTTATTGAGGCTGATTGTTCATTACATATTTATTTTTACTACAAAGCAACGTTGCTGCACTAAGGATTATTCTTTACACAGTGCTATAAATGTGTAGGGCACTCAAAAACTATAAAGCAGAGTAGCCCCAAAAGCTCTTAATTTATTGACATCACGATGCAAGGTAATAAGACCTCTGAATTTCCTCTGAAACTGTTGTGTAATGGGAGTTCTCATCGCCTTGTAGGAAATGAAAGAAACACATGATCACTCAAATACACTGTGCTATATTGATAGAAGAGGTAATTTCACCTAGGCCAGCCAATAGAATAGTTTACACAGAAATATGGAGGCAATAAGGTTTTTTTGAGAGTTGAGGCAATTTTATCTTAGACATAACCAAGATGCCAGCAGATTTGTTACCATCATGTTTAGCAGAGGGCTATTAGTATGGCTCCATCACCACCCAGGAGGTTGAGCAAAAGATCAGTGCACAGTTATCAAAAAGTAGAAAGCAGTATCTGTCCAAGATCACTGAAGGTTAGTGTCATCCAGATAAGTGCTATCTATTAACAATGATACCATATGATTCTAATTTCCACCACAATTCCACCAGAAGAAGAAAGCAGAAAAAAATTATTTTCTGAAACCAAGAATTATATGATCTGACACACATCTCATCATCAAGCTACTCCTCCAGCATTATCATAAACATGAAATACACATATTATAGGACTGCAGAGAACTGCCTTTGACAAGGTGCCTCTCTCATTTTAAATAGCTAAGCAAATCTTTTTTCACACATACCTCTGGGCTAAAAGTTAAGGGGTAAGGTGAGAAGGTTGGTTTCTAGAGTAATGTGAAAGTCGGATGCCTCATGAGACTGGAGTTGGGTGTAAGTTGATCCTCTTCACAACTGGTCACAACAAACTGCTGCAGCAGCCCAGGACAAGGCAATGACTGACTTGCCTCTATGCAGTTTCACAGCATTACCAGATTAGCAGGATTTACAGAGCTTCTCAATGCCCAGTGGCTCTTACAAAAAAGGCCCTTGGCATTTCTTCTCCTGGGCCTAAAGGAATAGATCTTCTCCCAAAAGGTGTGGAGGCACAAGGCACCTGATCTCACAGAGCAGATTGGATACCTTATGGAAAAGATGTTGTGTATGCGACTCCTTAATTCACATAGACTGTTTCAAGCAACTACAAAACATAACTCAATTTTCTCCTTAATCTGGCATGGTTTAACCTCAGCCTGACTTAAAGTCTTACATGTTTTCTTTAGTTAGAGTTCTCTGTATGGAATGGACAAATATATGAAAAAATAGAAAAGACGAACATGGAAGGGAAAACTGACAATGGCACAGAAGTGTTTGTAAATTAAGACATAAATCTCACTTCAGATTTGCACCTTTCTGCTAACTATAAGCCAATAACACTCCCCTCTCCTGGCACGAGCTGAAGGATTTCATGCATTGGAAGTATATCAAATTGCTTTTTCACCTATAATCAATTTTCTTTTTCTCTTTGACAGTCCCAAAATATTTCATCTGGTCACAGCCGTTTAAAAATCTACTTATATACACCTTACATCTCTATATTAATTTTAAAAGGTTGTCTTTAATGACTTGTCATTTGTTTCCATTGTCCAAACAATGCATAGGTCTAAATTGTGCCAATACACGATGAATTTCAAAGGAAAACAAAGAATTTCCACTAAAAAGAAAAATTCTCAAATGATATCTTAATCATAGCAACACCGACATCTGAATATTTGGGATACCTATTGGATCTAACCTGGAATCCAAAACTGGGCATTCTGCAGAAACAGGGCTAGATTCCTTTTGTGTCTAAGACAAAATCAATTTTTCCAATGTTTCTGAGGATCAGAAAGCTGCAGTTAGGTTTTTTCCATTCAGTTGTTCTACCATACATTTGAGGTTTAAAAGGCACATGTGGCCTCACAGAATTAGGGCTACAAATTAAACACAGATATTAGGTTCTCCCATCACCTACAGTTTGTAAATTAATTCAGCCAGACTAGGCAAAGAGCTTTGTAATAAACCAATGTAACCACTAAAACTGAAAGGAGATTGAAAACCACAACATCCAGAGGATGTTACAGCCAGTATTAAAAGACATCAGAAGAAAGTATGGAAGAAATAGGTCCCCCTCTCTGCAATTTATGAGTGACAGTTGCCCAAATTAATACAACCTCCTGCAGCTGAGGACATCTTCTGAGCAGTTCATGAGCAGGTTCAGTGGGCAGCTTCAGAGGCAACCAGGTGAACACAATCAGGTGTTGCCAGTCAGGAGGAGGAAGGCGTGAGCTCCTGTTAAGCCCACCTGTGCCCAGTTAGGGCTGGCCCCAACTGCGCATGAGCAGAACTGGGGGACCAATAAAAGGAAAAGGTGGGCTTGGAGGAGTGAGGTGGGTTAGCTTCTCTAGAGCTGCCAGAGGGGGCTGAACAGTGTGAGCTCCGGTTAGCGCATCTGACCCCAGATCAGAAGGCTGAGTGTTCAAATCACGACAGGATCACCAAAAAACCAGGAGATTGTTCAACCTCTTCCTCAGACTGATCAGGATTAACCTCTGCCTCGCTTCTTGAGCCCACCTTTTATTAGTCCCCCAGTTCTGCTCATGGGCAGCTGGGGCCAGCCCTAACTGGGCACAGGTGGGCTTAACAGGAGCTCACGTCTTCCTCCTCCTGACTGGCAACACCTGATTGTGTTCACCTGGTTGCCTCTACAGGCAGCAATAACCTTATGGCAGCAACAAGGCCTGGGTCCCATCCTGAAACAAATGAAAGAATGGATCCCAAGCAGATTCTTTTTCCTCTTCCTTGTTCTTCAAAATTGAAATACAACCGTGTGGGTCACTTTTGTGTTTCTTCCCACTTAGAGGCTCTTAGATTCTTTGGGGACATGAAAGCACAATTTCATTTTTTGAGAGGAAATAAAAAACCAAAACCAACCACGAGAGAGAAAAAAACCCCATGTACTTATGTTCCCCTCAAAAAAGTGCAAAACCCAGCAGGTGCAGGAATAGGTAAGCAGGGCAGTTCTGCTCACAACTCCTGTTTACAATACCGTTTTCACCAACTAAACACATTAAATTACCTCTGCTTGTGTTCAGCTGCAGACTTTTCCAGATTGCCACACCCAGAGAAACCTTTCACAAAAGGTTCCTCCTGGGTTGACAGCTACACGTGCCTAATGCAGTCTGTGATCTTCTGCCTTTGGGGACCTTTTAAGTACTACACCACAGCCCCACGTACCCTGATGCCAAACTATGACATCACCTTTCTTATAACTGTTCATCCCAATTTGTCAAATATTCACATTTCAGAAACGAGGAACCCAAGCAAAACCAAACCTTTAAGTACAGTCCCTTCACTTGGGGCAGCTGGGCCCCACTCCTCAGCCAAAACACATTCATTCCCAGGGTGGTGCATCCAACTCCGGAGAGCACCTTGCTACAAGCTGAAGAATAGCATGGGTTGGCACATCTACATTCCCTGAGACAATATTACTCACACCTTCTTTTTTTCAACAAAGGGAACACAAACATCCATCCCTCTTCTGATTCAGCCTGGTTGCAAGATGCATTACCTATTGTCTGATCACAGAGGTTGTGATTTTCTAAATTGTGCAGGGTAAACCATAGCTTGGCAAGCATTTAAGCTCCCATAAATTTGTAATTACTGTAGATGGTAGGCAGTGAAATCCCCCAGAATGCACAACTCCTGAATGAAAATCAGGAAAAATAAAAAGGAAGTAAAAGTGTTTCTGCTAGAGAATCATCAGTGCCTGCTCCAGGATGTCTGAGAAGTATTCCCTGGGTCAGTGGATCATACCTCTAAGAAAATGGTCATGACTTATTGCAGATCTGAATAAAATAAATGTACTTTCTTTTTCCATGAGCCAAATTCAGAGGCAGCAATGAAGCAGTGACAGAGGCTCACTGTGCAGCATGCAGCAAGCATGCCACAGAGATCAAACCTCAGGTGCTGCTGGAACATATTGTCCTCTTCAGCCTCTCATCACCTGCTGCTATTGGCTGATTCTAGGTACTAGATAGAAATCTCACACCACAGCTCACCCAAAACTGCACCCACTCTTTCACAGCAACAGACACGTATGACTTGCAGTTTGTGTCATTTATGTGCCCTAGCAGCAAGAGCCTGCATATCTGCCTGCATCTGCAAGGCAACTGCCTTATCTAGAAGTGCATGATTTCACTTTCTTGTGGCTCTTTTAAGAAAATCTTTATTCTGGAATCTTTTTTTTAAAAAAAAGGTTCTTGATTTCACAGCAATGATAATATTCTTTTGAGGGATATTTTGTTCATAAAACCCTGCTTTAAAAAAATCTTATTGTAAAAAGAGCTGCCAACAGTAAGGCAGTGTTTATCCTCAGCATAAATGGCAGTTTAATGGGTTGAGATAACTTGGACAGTTTGTTTTGGCAATATTTGCTAAGGTGCTGGAAAAAAAAACAGAAATCTGTCATTTCATTTCAAGTCTAGACATCTTTAAGCCACAGATTCTTCTGCACATTTTCTTCCAGAGGTTTTGTCTTTTTACTTGCCTTTGCATTCCCAAGAGATACCAATTCAAAACTTTCCTCCTCCTCCTGAGAGGAGTTGGATTCCTTCTCTTCTGATAAGTCTGGCTTTAGAGAGAAAAAATAAATTAGGTAAGTTCCCTATAACTTGATGCCTGCAACGCTCACCCATGAGAGAGGGAACCTGTGCTCTATTTTCTATGTTGATAGGATTTACATTGACTGCAGCAGGGACTGAGATCTACGTCTTGCTTCTTCCTAATGTTATGCAATATTAATTTTTAAAAGGTTCCAGATGAATAAAGTGTGAGAGGCAGCGTGCAGAAATCACCTCCAAAACTAGTTTCAAGGTCACTTTTACATAGCATCCACTGGGGATGATGCTTCTGAGAAGTGGAGCTATATGCTGATACTGTCTCTGTACCCCAGATTTTCAGTTGTGGGAAGTTACTACTGAAAATCTTACATGTACTATGAAAACTACTGACATCCAGACTCTTTGGATAAGTGTCTATAATAAGGGAGCTGATGACCTAAAATGCACTTATAAATTCTCATTGATGCCTACACTATCATGGGAAATAAAGGCAGATACCTTACAGTGGGGAAGAGATCTGAGCTGAATCAATTTGTTCCAAATAGCTCAGGAATGTCATTCAGTTGCTAACCAGCTTTCATATAGCTGCTTTCCATGAACACATCAAAAATTAAGGATCATATAGTGTTAAAAATGCTTTGAGTTCTAAAAAATAAAATATCAAAACTGTAAAGAATCAATTACTCGCATAGATTCAACTACAGACAAACTGCATTTCCAATGGAAAGCAATATGTTTCAAAAGCTTAAATGTGTCTCTTATAACAGCTTTACATACAGAGCAGGATTTTGAGTATGTTTGATTTACTGAAATATTTTGTGTCACAGTTCCACTGGCAATTACTTCAATCTCCCTTTCCACTGGCAAAATATGCTATCCTTCCTAATCCTTCAGATTTCTAAGATAACAGCTTTGTTTCTACTACTGGTCCAGGTGTTCTTTCGGGCACTGGAATTCAATGAAGTGGATAGATTCAGAAAGAGATGGCTGTTGATGGAAGCCATGCTAAGTTTGCAATGTTAGAAAGAGTCCCAAGGGACACCATTATGAGTAGTGTGCAGGACAGGCAGCCAAAGGGGCAAAACAGATTATCATATCACTGGATGGCAGAGACAGGATATATGCACTGACACCCAAACCATTTTGGATGTAAGATGTTTCCAAAACTAGCAAGAATTTTAGGCCTTTCTCCTGGGGGAGGGGAAAAAAAAAAAAAAAAAAAAAAAAAAAAAAAAAAAAAAAAAAAAAAAAGATAGTTTTGTTGATAACAGTTTGGCAATATAGAATCATAGAATGGTTAGAGTTCAAAGGGACCTTAAAGATCACCCAGTTCCAACCCCCCTGCATGGGCAGGGACACCTCCCACTCAATCACAGTTTCTCAGAGCCCCATCCAACCTGGCTTTCCTGTAGGCCCCCTTCAGATATTGGAAGACCACTATTACGTCCCCCCGGAGCCTTCTCTTCTTCAGGCTGAAGAACCCCAGCTCACACAACCTGTCTCTGGAGCTCTGGTCATTTTCGTGGTCCTGCAACTCTAAACAAACTACTGGTTGCTAAACTACAGAATGGCAAGGTGACAGCCCTTTGGAAGACACCAAGAATTACTTCTGATAAATGAGAAACAAAAAGCGGGTGCATTTTTTTAAATCTTTGCAATCATGATATATGTGTGTATAAAAACAAGAGTCTAAAAATATCCAGTAGCTCTGAAGGATAAGGCTGGAATCTGTGGCAGGCAACACCTTTCAGCACTTTATAAGTTTCTGGGCTTTCTGAAAGCATTGTGCATCAGGACAGTATATTTAAACATCCCTATCTAACAGCTTCATGTACTAGACTTCATTTAACAGCTTTCTGCAGGTCTTTGGTAAGAAATCTGGTGAAAAAATATGGTATGGTGAGAGTATGCAGGTCTAATATCACAAGTTTAATATTTTTTATGCTATACACCATGCTCCTTGCAAATTAATTTTTCAATTCATCTTTGTGCTTTGAAACTGAATTTGTAGCATTCATATAGCTCTGTGAGGTGCTGAATATCTCCAGTGAGATATTTGGTATTGTGGCAGACATGATTTCAGTAATTATGATCCAACTTCTCCCCCCTCTCTCCCATGTAGATGCATATATAGGATAATAGGTCACTAACTACAGGGATTTGTTTGTGTTATATAGCTACTTTTTTGATTTTTTTAAAAACATATATTGGAAGTGTTCATCCTCTACTATGCAATCTGAATGCCTTCTAGTAGTTCACTAGGAAGTTTGAGTAACAAAACTTTTCTCCCACCCCCACCCTTGGCCTAAAAGGTGCACATGTTAGAAAGTCCTTCCTGGAGGTCTGGGAGGACACCTCCCAACCTGTGTGTGCTGCTGGGAGGCAGCTTGTTGGGCTGGTGGAGAAGCCAAAGCAGCATCACCCTGTCTTCTGCTAAGACTGGAAGTGAGTGAGCAGTCACAGCAAAGAGTCCCTGTGGATCTCTAGTCAGATGCTTTGGAGAAGCTTCAAGGAAAGCTCTGTCTCACCCTCCACTAAGTGAAATTCACATTATCTGCGGGCTTAAACTGCAACTATCATTTTCACCCCAGAATTTCAGATAATATTCCAGATACTGGGCTCTGGCCATTGTAGAGAAGCTGCAGACAGGCAGACGGAGCCCCAGCTGCCTTGCTGGGATAGCTTGCCGAGTTGTGGATAAGCTAAATCTTCTGTAGTGTAACTGACACACAACCTAACCTGTGGGGAAATGACATTTCTCTCCCTTTCTCTCATGTTCCAGCAAAAGTTGACAAATGCTCTGGATTTATACGCAAATTGTCCTGCCTGGTTGCCCTCTGGTTGCAAAGGAGAGGCAAGAGAAGTAAGGGCTGCATAACTGGAGCTCATTGCCCCTCTTGTCAAGCACAGTGGAGGAATGCTGATGGTTAGGTACACATCAGCCTTTCAAACTGTGGTTTATATAGCTGCTAAAACTCACTAAAACAGCACACACAAATTTCCTTCTCTTCCTTCAAATCAAGAGCTCCCTACAAGAATCAGTGCTGATCCTCATTTGCAAGATGGTTTTTAGCCCTCCCAGGGCCCAGCACTGCCCAAGCCTCAGAGACCTCTTAGTTAAGGTAAACACAGCTCTCTGCATCCTGAGCTTGGGCTGGCAGTGTGCACTGAAAGCCTGGTCAGGCTGGGACCTGTGGGAGATATTGAAGCAAAAAAAAAACCAAAAACCTACACAGCAGGCAGGAAGGCTTTATGCATGAGGACATGGAAGATGGCATGTTCCACATTTTCATACACACCTCTGTGACAACACCCCATTATCTACTTCATGTAATAGAGAAAAAGCCACTTTTATTTCCTATGGACCCATTAACTGCTAGACACCCTCTAATACAGCTATTCTGTCTCTTATTATGGTGCAAAATACAGTATAACTATCAAGCCCAAAGCACAATTACAAAATGTTCTAGAACTTGGAAAGACTTATTTCTGTAAACACACCCAAATCTATCACCATATCACCCAGAGCTATCTAACCACTGAATTAGCCTCTAGACCAACTATAAATTGGAAGTGTATATGAAAAGCCATTTTGTTTCTTGCTATTGGAGCTATGCTCCACTAGCTTCACTTTCTTGTTCCAGCAGTCTAGACACAGAATACATTTGATCCTGAAAATGATTCCTGCATATCATTTCCCTTGTAGCTTTGCACAGAGGCCACCATTGCTTACAGCCTTGGAAAAGAAGTTCCTACAGCAGAAAACCTCTCAGGATCATTGTTAAAATCTGTGCAAAGGTAGCAACTGGCATGTTGCTAAATTAGGAGTAGCTATGTTCACTTGTGCCAACAGCTCAGATGGGGGCAGGGAATGGGGAAACTCTCCGGGGCAGCTGAGTTTGGACATAGCAGTGAATACAGAGCCTCCAGTGCTGACTCACTTTTTCCATTTTTAAAATAAAAACACTAGCAAAGATATTTTTAAGTGATTACTGTTCTTTTCTGCTGCAAGCAAAGCCTTTTCAGAACTTCTGAGTATTCCCATCCCTCTCAGCAGTAACATACTTAAGTTATCACTCCTATGTTATTAAAACCTTTTAACCATAAAGCCCAAGATAGTTTTAAATGGAGCAGTCTTTAGTCCATAACTTATTGTCCAGAGAAAGCAGAGGAACCTGGGAGCCAGGATCCTTTGGCTCTACCCTTCATGTTTCTGCTGACATGCTGTGTTATGGGAAAACGAAAGAGTCCTGGTTGTGAAATCTGGGCCTGGGCTGCACAAGCAGATTCCTGCACTCGGTGAAATTGCCAGAAGCTCAGAAGTTCAGCCATACAGATCAAGATTCTTAAAGTGCAGAAGATTTACTCATGCTACACACCCCACTTTCTACCATCAATAACAGTAGCAGTTCTGCCAAGCTTGGGTTAAATTACATTTTAAATCCAAAAAAAAAAAAAAAAAAAAAAGGTCAAAAAACTTCAGCACTTCCAGAACACCATCAGACTTAGGCTGGTAAGTTGTGGAGTACTCTCCAGCTAAAGTAAAAGGATTTCAGCAGCAATGCTCAGAAACTCACAGGTCAAGCCCTTGGGAACACAACAGACCTGAAGATTAGGTAGCAGTGAACCACATCTGTGATGTACAGTCTCAGACACAGTGGAACCAAGAGAGTGCAAGAGAGGTTGAGTGGCATCTTTTTTGACATTTGGGGCAAAGAGCAATTTTTCACATGCTCCACTACTCACAAGTGGGGCCTAATTAGGCAGCTAAAGAAGGCTCAGATTTTTGAAAGCATTCAGTACCCAAAAGCTTACAGCCAGACATTTAAGGCTCTGTCTTTTACAAAAGGTACACTAAAAGCTTTAGAAAGTTTGTCACATATCCTAGGATAAAAGTGGGAGCAAAATTCTTTTGAAACCTGCCTTAAAAGTGTTAAGTGGTTGCAGGCTCAGAATTAGCATTTTCAAGGGAAAATAACTGCAAGTAAAAAACAACAGCCTGAAAAAAAAAAAACCAAAAACATAATAATAATTAAAGAAAAAAATTTTTTTTTAAAGTCCAATTTAAAGTTCATTTTAGAAAGTCCCCACTTGGAAGTCCCCATGGTTTTATGTTCTGTTATAACAATTTTGGTAAAATTCTCTTCCATACACTTTTTAATTACTATCAAGAAGGCTCACAGATTAGAACAAGTATTCCTCCTGTAGTCTTGAAATTACCAACATTATCCAGCTGTTTTTGAGATTTAGCTCGCTCTCTCTTTTCCTCTCTTCAGTTATGTGTATTTGTTTCTGTATTCTTCAGCATCATATTTTTTGGTAACATGAGAAATTCTTAGCTATTGTTTAAAAAAATGCTAATTTCTCAGATAGGAAGTCTATTTTTCCTACTTCTTTCTTGCCTTCCACTCTCCCATTCCTCCAATTCCTCTGCTTTCTTCCACACAAACAGGACCCAGAGTCTGCTGCACAGAAGTCTGTCTCTACTTCAACCCAATTAGTACCAAAATATTGTACTCCTGTCTCCCATCCTGTCCTAGACTGTCTCTGTGGGTGCCATGTACTCTTTAACAGTTGCCACATTCCACCTAAAAAGTGGAAGAATTTCTCAAAACACTTGGAAAATTAATTCAGATTGCTCAATACTTCCAGACCTTCCTCCCTGTGTGACTGGTTTACAAAGACATTGGATATAATTGTTGTGGTCCTTAGAATGATTAGGATGCAGCAAACATATAATTTCTTAGGCTCACTCTCCCATCATACGGCTAAAGGCTCAAGATCCTCCCTGGGTGTGATCTGGCAGAAATTCAGGCACAAAATATAAATATTGAAAAAAACCACAGATATGGGATTACTTTCTTTCAGGAGAGAAATGGTTAAACAAATTCTAGGGCCTACATTCAGAGTATCAAACCCACGAAAACTGCACTCTACCAAAGGATTTAACTGTCACAGTCACATTTTAAATCACATCTTAAATTCACTTCAGAAAAAAACAACCAAACAAACCCAAACACCAGGCAAACATCAGCACTTCCAAAACAAAGACCAGTGTATGACAGGATAACACCATCAGACTTAGTCTAGATGTCTACCCATGAAGTAAACACAGAACAACAGCTAGGGCTTTGTTCCCAGGAATGGTGCATCCTTCCTCCAAAACTCACATCTACTCAGCTACATAGCTGTAAGATCAGGTCACCTTGTCAAAGGGTGCATAGACCAGCACGATGCTCCTCTCTGCATTCAGCATGCCAGGGAGCCTAAGAATAACAGTGAAGGCTGTATCCTCAGCTGCTGGGTCCTGACTGGGGGAGCTCCATTGACTTGGGAAGAGCTGTGCCAAACTAGCTGAGGATTTGGGCCCAAGCATGCACAGGAAATGAAGCTGTATAGGCAGAGCAGACAGAAAATCACTTCATTTCTGACACTTTAGTGGATGAGTGCCCTGTGGATGGGAGGGAGAAAGGGAGAGGGAGAGGTTTCCCCTCCACCTCTCTGCTTTTATGAGAGACGATGTCTTCACAGTATCTGCAGGAAGCTCAGACCTTTGTTCGACAGCTGCAGAAGCAGAGGGTCCAAAGGATTTTTTTTTTTCCCTCTCTCAGTACTGATCCAGCACCAGTAATAGCATGGCAGACACAGCTGTCTTACTTGGGTTCAAAGCCAGTATCTTTTCCTTTTTTCCAAACACACACACACACACTCACTGTATCTTTTGATAACAGAGGCTGACATCATCTCCTACACAGTTGTATTTCCCCCTCTCCTTAAAGACCACAGAGGTACAAAATAAATACACTATGTGAACCACTGTTGAGCAGGGGGAAGTGAGGGTACAGATATGCCCCAATTTGCCAAACACCTTTTAGATCATCAACTTTTCAGTTCACAGTAGTTGCTATTTGGAGAACTTGCTTAGCACACAGAAAAATCCACATTTTCTTTTTACACACTGAGGACTACAATTAATGCTACTGCTATAAAGCTCTGATGAGTCCTTGCTAAAAAATATATTTGTGAGGCATATTAACTGAAGCTCTGTTTTATGATTACTTGTACACAAGTGACCTCAACTGCATATCTCTACGGCTTTAGATTTAAGTAAAGTGGCCAGAGAACAGTGTCTGCAGCAAGTGCACAAATACATTTTAAGAAATTAAAACCATTGTGTGATTTCTTTGGAATTTCCATTTACTAAAAAATTTCTCCTTCTATCTCTCTCTTCTACTAAATGTCATACCTGTTTGTTGCCCATAAAACAGAAATGTGGGTAATTTCCATCCTGAAAACAGAGCAGTCCAAGTAAATTTGCACTTTCCCTCCTGAAACAAAAGTCTCACTTGCCAGGAAACCTTTTAAATGGCTACATTGTGTATTTTATCCTTCACACAAAAAATCCATAGCTTTTCCAACTGAAGATATATTCCAGCAAGAGTAGGAAGTCAGAAAGAGGAAATACAAAGACTGGATCACATTCTTCGAATGTATTACACCCTGGGCAAGGTGAATCTAAAACAATACTAGATACAACCTATGGCATCTTGTAAGTACAATGCCCCATACTGTACTCAGGTACAGTCACCAAAAAAGAGAAGCATACACCATGCATTTCTGACTGTATTGTTTACAGACATAGTGAAGAAGAGAGAAAGGTGAATTCCTCATGGGGAATCCAGGAAGAGCAGCAATAGCAGTCCTAAAGCTCTAGGAAGATCTGATATCTGCTCTTTAGAGCAGTCCTAGCAAGAGACAACTTATTCCTCACTACATGGCAGTAGAACAAAAACAAATTTGAACTTGTGGAAATGTCGCATGGAAATGCCCCCTGTGACTGCAAGACTGGAGTCTTGTTCTCGTGGGATCTTACGGTGCAACTTTTTTATTACAGAATTTTGTTGTTCAGCTCTTCACCTTTTTGTGTGTGTAAATAAATAAATACATATCTATTTTAGATTCCCTCCTTGGCATGCATGTTTGCATTACTTTTCTGCCTTGAAATATAGTACTACCTGACTTTGTGAAAACACTTTAACATGACAGATAAAAATTATTATATGAACACAAATGTAATTTTAGACATTAAATGACAAGCTCGAGGTGAGATGACCTCTTAAAGCCATCTAGTCTGCTTCCTTCTCTGCATTAAAGCTTTGTTTTTCTGCTGCATTGTGCCCACATTCTCTGCTTTTCACTCTTACACTTAGATAAGACTTTGTTATTAACCATTCTGATGGAGCTGAATATACTTGATTTTAAAATCAAGCTGAAGAGAGGGTCACATAATAAGCAATAATGCCAGGCCTAGTAAAAAAAAAAAATCTAAAGACTCACAGAACACCATATTATGCTGAAAATTTGCATAGCTGAGAAAAGGACAGAAAAGTCTGCACTCCTTACATCTTTCATGTGCAACACAGAATAATGTTTATTTCTTGGAATTTGTAGCCTTAAAAAATGTTTTTTGAGCTACTGAATTATAGCAGGTCTTTTTTTTACCTCATTGTGATACTTGTAATCCTTGTGTTATTCCTGTAAGGGTTCCCTTGAGGTTGACTACATCTCCTGTTTCTATAAGGCCCAGAATCAAACACAACATTCATGGTAAAAGGAAATTTTTTTTCCCACTTAAAACCCTTTTTTTCATTGTTTGGTGGTTTTGCTTTGGTTTCTGTTTTAAATGTGATTCCAGTCATTAGAGTACATTTCTCTCAGCTATAGTGGTTTAACACCAAATTACTGCTTCCAGACTGCAGTCAATTGCTGTATCTTCTCCATGGGAAGACTGGGAGGTTCAGCTTACTATCTCTGAAGGACTGCAGCTTCTCTCATTAAAAAGAGCACTCACAGGCAAACATTTTGATTTCAAAAGATTTTCAAATGTGGCAGACTGAATTCAATGTTCTGGACTCTGGTTTTGTGGGTTGAGTAGATGGACTATGGTGGACATGAGAGACTGAAAACTGCTAATGAAACTGCTAGTGGAACAAATAGATTTTATAATTAATGGACATGTCACATAAAATATTGAAACAGATATAAGGGAAATTAATCTATACTATACTGAAATCATACTTCAGCGTTTCCCTAAAATGAAAGCTTCCTCTAAATACCAGAACTTTTTTTTTTTTCTTCCCAGGAACTGCAGAACAACTTCACATCTTGTAAAATAACCTTTCTCCTAACTTTTAGCATCTCCCATACGTCAGTGTGATCTGACAAAAGAGTACATGGCACACAACCATGTTGTGTTTAAGATGTAAGGAGAAAATCATCAGGAGTGAAAAGTGGTTGTGCATTGCTCTGCCTTCTGTGTCTTTCTTCCCCATTGTCCTTTTAATATGAAGTGCCTGTAGAGTTTTTATGAGACTATTTCGGTTATAATATGATTAAGCTTCATCATAATTACTGGATTTTCAGCTTTAAAAAAATCACACTATTAGCAAAATGCTGTCACAGATCCAACTCAGACTTCTTGTTGTGACACTAAAACAAGCAAGTTAACAGTTAAAGGGATAAAATACATGTTAATGCAAATAAGGTCTCTTTACTGCTTTTTACAGTGTAGAAGGAATATCCTACACCTGAAGGCAAATGTCAGCTGCTCAAAATGTGCTGCCACCTTTTAGACATGGCAATAGCTAGAACTTTCCACTACAGGCCTTTCTCTTTCAGACCAGAAAAACGTGCAGTGTGCATGGGTATACGTATTAAATATAGAGGTGCAGGTATCAGGACAGTCACACCAATGACTATCACAGACTACTAAGACATAGATAAACAGTCACACAGTTCCATAAAATCGTATGGCTAGTTGCTAGAATCTCAGTATCTGCTCTTACTTTTCAACAACAAAAATAGATTCAGACATTTTCAAGATCTATATTGATATGACTGGCAGTAACTGACTCTGAATTGCTACATCTATATTTAGAAATCTCTGTATGCACAGTCTGCTGTGCTGAGAGTCACACTCATACATTGTTTCCAGAAGTGTTGGGTTGTACCAACAGCTAGGATTCATCATATAAAGTCACCAATAAAGTTTTTCATAGTGCTTCTCATTGCCCTTAATAAGAAAGTCTCAAAACTCAGAATATAATACATATGCAGACTACATACATATATATATGCATATCTAGATTATTTACTTTCTCCATTTCTAAATACCAGAACTTCAGCTTATTTTAATCATACTGCTACTGAAGATTAACTTGCTGTTTCTAAAATCTTTACATTGAAAAGCTAACTCAAGAAATCTGCAAGCAGTTTCCACTCTTGAGATCTGTCTATGGGATCTCCCTTACAAGCATAAGTATATATGAGAATTCCAGAAAATTTTCTTTTTCAGTCAGAAATAAGGTAACCATAGACTGAAGACCAGGGAAGAAGAAACAGAGCTACAGTGTGAAAATAAAATCAGCTAAGTTTTTGACAGCCAGAAAGTGCCTGAAGCATAATTAGACAGAATTACTCTACTTCTTACTTTAAGAACAAGGCCTTATTTTATTAATTTCTCATTTTTCATTGTCTTTAAAGTTCAACGTAAAATATAAACATTAAGTAGCCTCATTTTCAGTGCAGAATTTCACCACAGGAACTTATTAACAAAAACTAACAACAGAAAAATAAAAAAATACTTAAGATAAACTATCTGCATTAATAATGTGCACATCTGAAATAAAACACAATTAGTTTCATCATTTGAATTTTAGTCACTAAACCTTGATGTTCACCCAGATTTCTCTATTTGGGCATAAAGGTATAGTATTAGCAAATAAAGAGAAAGAAAATTTTGGAAATGCATCATTCCCTTCCTTCCAAAGACCTACTGTCTGAAATTCTTTCAAATGTACTTGTTCTCCAGAACAGTAGTTTAGACTTCTGCAATATCTTAAAATCCAAACACTCTAAATGAATTAATGAAATTATTTTAGAAATATTTTTAGAAATTAATTTAGAAATACTGAAATGCAAAGGAAAAGACGTGTAAAATGAGTTTCCAGCATACCTCTACTCTGTCTCTAAACTAGGTAAGCCACAATTTTCCTGTATCTGTAATCATTTAGTATTTGAAGATTTATCCTGCACACTTTCCATGGGAAAGATTCTGCAGTGTCTACTTGACCAGCTCCCTGAAAATACAAAGCAAAGTGACCAGGACCAAAGGCTGTCTCTAAATGGAAATTTTCAGCGTATTGCATTCCTTTCACAGGTTCTAGATGTGCTACTAACTCTAATGATTACATCCCACCAACATCTAATCCCTGAAAAGACAATTTGTTCTTCCCAAAGCAACTTGGAAGATCATTCCCATAGCTCAATAAAGAGAAACATTTGCCACAGTGCTGCAGTTTGTGCAGAAGTTTCTCAACTGTTCACAGCAGTGAATTCTCAGGTACAGGTATCAGAAGAAACAATATTTTTAAAAAAACAATATGAATGTAACAAAAAAATATCTGAAAATATAGCATAAACAAAAATTCCACTTTTTTCAACTTTGACAATGCAGCAGCACAGTCAAACCAGGTAGCAGTTTTATCATTAGCAATTCCACTTTGCCTAAAAATTAACTGAAAATGTGCATAAAGATTTGTTTTCAGTTAAATAGCCACCAAGGCACATTATCAGTAAGACATTCTTTAACACTGAACAGCATGTTAGAAAAATTTGTTAAAATTATTTAAGTATAATGGGCATTTTACCTTGAGCATGTAGAACCAACCGTTCAAGTGCACCCCCACGGTTATTGGAAGAATACTAAAATATCTTCCACCTCATAGAAATGGCTCCTGACAATCAAGAATGGATACACAATTCCATTTTTAAGTTCTACATGAATGGAGCAGGAGATGATGGAGAGAGCTTCATTGCTTTTTTAAATGCACCAATGGTTTTTATAATTCAGCATGAAATTAGATGTTTTCTTAGATGTTTTCTTGCCCTCTCACAGAGAATTGGAGAAATTAATTGGAGAACTGGAGAATACTTGAAGAAGGGATAGGTGACCCCCTTACTTTTTGATTTGAGACAGTGAAATACCAGTTGCATTATTTTCTTTTTGTAGCTCATCCAAACACAGCTGATCTTCAGGTTTTTCCCTGCAATAGTCTCCACACTGCAACCTGTGATTATTATCTTCATTAATGTTCTGAAATTCCTGGATTTCTTTGTGAGATCAGTTGTTTATGTAGTCATTGATTGTGCCATTGATTGCCAGTGAAAGCTAAAAAATTTATAGATATTTGTCAAAAAGGACATCTGTTATTGAAATACCTATCAAAAAAGCAAGTCAGAGAATTTAAAATTCATGTTCAAACACTAGTAAATAATACTTCCACAGTCTGATTCAGCGGTTCTCTATAACAAATCTGACTCTTTATGGAGTCATAAGAATATAGAGGAAGGTTTGAAAGTTATATACAAATCACTCATGTCAAGGGTCGTGCACTAAGTAATTATGTATCATTCAGCTTTGTATATTTGTTGTTTCTTGTCACTTGTGAAAGGATTGATGTCTTTTCCTCTCCAAACAGGACAGTGGAAAGAGTATTTTCCTCATTTAAAAAGATTTAGGTAGACCATAGTTGAATGTTGGTTGAATGTTAGTGTTGAATGTTGATTAGGTTAGGAGTCAGCTTGAAATTAAAATGAAATTCATCTGTAACTGTAAAGAATTCCACAGCACAGCTTAGAAGAGTAAAGGTAAACTAAAATGTATTAAAATTGGCAAATATGTATAATTGCAAAAGAAACTGGAACTAATAATACTTGATTGTGCAGTTGTCACAAATACTTATAGGCAAAAAAACAGTGTACTTGAATTATGCATTATGCAATGAGACAACATTGAATGAAGGCCAGTATATCTATTCTTCAGTGCATCCTATGTCCTTGATAGGAAATTATGAGCTAGTACAGAATACATAGTAGCACCTCAACGTTCAACACATCAGACCAGAGGAACAATGCCATGCAGCTCTCCAACAAATCATAGCTAAGTATTACTGTTTAAAATTAGATTTTCCATGAGCAATCTACATAGTAATTTATTTTCGTGTCATGAATCTGTTGAGCAGATTTTAATCTCCACACATATACTTCACAATTCACAGTCACAAACTATGTCCTCAATGTTACCAACCAGAAAAACAAAGGGTGTCAGAAAGACCTTTTCCCAACTTGGGTCTGTGAGTATGGTGCACTCTCCTTCTTTCTTCCAAAATCTCCCCTCCTCTCCAAAAAATCCCTTCAGATATCTGTTTGACTGAGTGCAAGAATTATCAGAGCTCGCGTACTTTGAACCCTTCAGGTTTCAGGCCAAATCATCAACTGAAAAAGTGAGAGCCCGAGATTCAAGTGCCATCATTTCCCCACACTGCAGCTGAGTGAGATCTTAGAAAGCCGAGAGGGCACAGCATTCAATTTGTGGTCATTTTTAGAAGCACTGGAAGCATTTTTAGAATTTACCTTTCCATTTCTGAGTGCTAGAGCTGAAAAGCTTTGAAAATCAACTCCCAGGAAAACTGGAGGCCAAGCCCTCAGGGCACCCACCTCTCCCTGCCTGGGGGGGACCTCCCCAACCTTGCAGATGGCCCAGGACAACCTTTCAGCCCAGCCCAGGTCCATGCTGCACTCCCTGGGAGGAAGCTGCCTTTGCCAGCAGCCTCCATAAGGATCCCCCAAGCAGGGTTTGGCAGGCAGGGCTCATCCCATTGCCTCAGGCAGGAGTGAGCAGCCTGGGGGGCACTGGGGCAGCCCCAGCAGCAGGCAGGTCCCTGGCTGATGGCCCAGGGAGCTGTGAGCAGAGGGGAGCCCCGTGGGCCAAGCAGGGACACTGGGGCCTTTCAGTCCTCCAGTGCCCTGAGGCAAGAGGTATAAAAAAATGTCATTATGTGAGCTGAAAAGTTACCTAGGCAGGGCTTTAGAAACAAGCAGACATTGTTTTTCAAGCAATATCCTTGATCTCGGGTCTTTTGGCCAATTAACCTTTTTTCTGACTCAGCTGTCCAGTTTATAAAATGCGAATGATAGTATCTACTTGCAAACAAATTTTACACCCCCGGTCATCATGTTCTCAAAGTGGTAAATATTACTACACTGCAGAACTATGAGTGAGAGGCCAAAAAGATCATATTATTTTATTCTGACCAGTTGCGTCATTTATCAGAGATGTACTGCAGATGTTGAAAGGGGAAAAATGTTTCCTTTCCTTTCTCCTTCTCCCAAAATTAATACATTTACAGGTACTGTTGAAATACAGTTTACATATTTTAACCTCCATCTGTGTCGCTTGCAGGAGTTATGATAACACTTCAGCAATTCTCTACTCCTATCCCCATGGAAACTGCCATAAACCTGCCAAAAATGGGACAGAATGCTTTAAACTAATCACTTTTCTATGAAGGAAAGCCTTTTTTTTTTTTTTTCCTCTACAGCCGTTTCCATGGGATTAGAATCCATTGCTGGTTGCCTAATTGTTTAAAATCTTGTCAAGTGCACAGGCAAGTGCTTAGCCTTTTTAAATATGACTTTTTTTTTTTTTTAATCCAGGCTTCTAAAGCAGAGAACATACTCTTTTCTTTTAATGAGGTAGCTCAGCACCACTGTGAAAGGAAAAACTCCTGGGCTGGTAGTTGGCTAGCACAGGAAAAGGAGGTGGAGGCTGCAGTCACAAGCATGCAATAGGCTTCCTTTGTGACTTTCTGCTACCACCAATGTCACATTTATGTTAATTTCCTAAATATATTTCCTAGTATGCATATATAAAAAAGAAAAATTCAAAAATTAGAATATCAGGTTCCATTGATAAGTAATACCAACAGCTGCTATTAATTCAGAAGGCATATTTTGCTATGTATTTTTTTGAATAATTGCTGCAAGGTAAATCTTAGAATTTTATAGACTAGCCCTGTGCTGGGAAATCTCCTTTGTTGTAAACAAGATTTTTCACATTAATAACACCCGCTGAATCCAGTTTTTGTGTTAATGTTAATGTTAGCTAAATTTCAAACAAATCTATTGAAATTATATACACATGCTCATGAGAATGTATATGATTCAGTATGTTCCTCCTGTGGTCAAAGTATGGGGTTCTACAAAAACCTAATTTAACTATCAGCACAAATTATCATTAACTCAAGCAATGATACTAGTCAAGCAGAGAAGCATAAAAAATATACAGCTACAAGTCATGGTTATATGAAGAAAATATTCTAGGAAAAAAATGTTAATTATACAATAAAACTTTTTAAAAGATGAAGTTATTTGGAACCTACAGTCCTGTATTCAAAATTATGACAAAACATAGCACTCCTATTACAGTGTTTGGTAACTTGTTAACAGGTCTGTAGATATGCAACCAACTACATGGTTGTCCTCTATCATAAGATTATACTGTATTTATTCCAAATGCATGAGGAATAGAATTTAAAAGTAGTAAGTGCGTGACTAAGTAAATGTCAAGAGACCAAAAACAAAAAATGGAAAAAGCATCTTCATCTTCCACCACTGTTGCAGAGTTACAGCCTACACACTCCTGGAAGGATACAGAAATTAGGGACTCAATTTTTCAGAGGTACTAAATATCCCTTAGTGAGACCAGCTGCAATAATTAAAAACCTCAGCAGTTATGGAGATGGAAAGAGGAATGAGACCAAAGTGTCTAAAACTGTTAATTTTTTAACTTAATGGAGACGTGACAATTTTGTTGAATAGAGCTTTAATGTTGCTGTTCAAGGGCCAAGACATCCTGGGGCACAGAAACAGGGTAATCAGGCTGAGCTCTTTGCCTGGAGCACCTTGTTTTGAGAGACTGGTAGGATCCACTGACATCATGACAGAATTTTCTCCTCTGGATGTCCTGAAGCCTTTGCATTGACCTTAAGACAGAGGACTGTCCACACCTGAAAGCCAACATCATCAGAAACAGCTGATTTTAAAAACAGTTTCTTCAAAATAGTCCACCACATTGTTATTTATCCTGGTGAGTTTAATTGTCACAGCAGTAACTCAGTTAGCAAAACTTGTTTAACCCTGAATTGCTTCTCCACTGACTCTTATAACAAGTTTTTCAAAAACTTTGTCTTCAACAAAATGCAAAAGGGTGCTGCTGTAAGAAAGCCCTGTTGAGAGCTTTTCAATAAAAGCAAAAGAAAGTAAAAAAAAAAAAAAAAAAAAAAAACCCAAACCTAGCCATGCTTTCTAAATGATCAAATCAATTATTCTGGAACTGCATGACCACTAGCTATATCAGGTTTTTTACTCTCTTCTCCTGTTTTTTTCTAGCATTTCTTTCAAGGTACTCATACATTCATTCAGCCTCCTTCCAGACTCAGAAGACCTTTGTTTTACTCTTTAAAAAATCCTCTTTTTTTCTGGAAAGCGCAAGGGAGATGAGAGAAACTCCTGGCTTATACTCCAACTTGCCTCTGCGTATTGGTTGTTCAGCCTTTAAAATACCACAAATCCTAATTCTGATGTACAAAGTGCAAACAAAAAACATTGCTCTCACAATCTACCACAAAAAGAAAAACAAAACAGCATTACATTCCTCTGGTCAGTATTAAAAGTGGGGTACACACTATATTATTTAACTTTCAGTTGTTCTATACTGTGCCAGATTCTGGAAAAGCTGATACGGAAGGAATTCAGTTTTCTGCAGGCCTTAGTGTCAGAGATTTTGCTCTTTATATTTCTTATTATTCATCTGTATCCTTCTAGAAAGAATGCTGGTATTGTTTCAGATGTAATTTTTCTGAGTCTCATCACTATGGCCCTTGATATTGTTTTTATTAATTAGTAATCATTATGTATCATGGTCTTGCTCATTTGTTCCATCTAGGAGATAATTCCTGTCCTCAGATGCCATTGTTTTGAATAGAAGTCTCCTGCATACATCCAATTTTTTGTTCTTCTTGTTTGTGGAGGTTTTGCTTTGTTTTAGTACTTGAGGGAAAAAAAAATAGATTAAAATTTTAAAACATTAAAATAAAAAAATAGAGTCGTTGTCTCCTCCAGCTGGGTTATTTTGGGTCACATTTCATTTTCACATCAAGAAAAAACTGGATGAATAGTGAATGGGAAAGTATCATCATAATTGGAATCCTGCTGGTTTATGCAGGCCTGCACATCTGGAACAGGGTGGGAAAAGAGAAACAGAAGAGTGGGAAGGCTGGAACCGTCTCACTAGACAAAACCAAGGAGTCTGGAGAGCACATGCAGTCTGGTTTCTTAAGTTACAGCGAAAGTTTTCACTCAGAAAAGAAAATGTTGGGCAGTAAGCCTTTCTTGCCCACATCTCATGTTCTGCAGTGCTCCTGTTCTCTCTTTGAAGCTATACCTCAGCCACCTCCTCTAGTTACTTGCAATGAATCTGTGGGCTGTTCTCCTCCTCTGCAGGCCCAGTGAATGCTTCACTGAGGTGGTAGAGAGATTCTTCTCCAGGCAGCCTGTTAGTTACAGATTAACAGGAAGAGCCCTGGTACGATACACTAATTTAGCCAGGCAAACACATACATTCATGTGACTGATAAAATGTGTTTGCTTTGTGTTAAACAATCTATAAAAGCCTTTTCTAACACGGCTATTGAAAAAGTTGTGAAGGTTTCATTAGTGGTAAAGAGCTTCAGTGCCTTATCTGTGTGGTTATGGTGTTACACACATGGGTCTCCACCCAGCAGCCTTCACAGACCTTTGGAGGTGTCATAGAATCATAGAATTAGCCGGGTTGGAAGGGACCTCAGAGATCATCTAGTCCAACCCTTGACCCACCGGAGCAGTTGCTAGACCATGGCACTGAGTGCCACATCCAGTCTTTTTTTAAATGTCTCCAGGGACGGAGAATCTACCACCTCACCGGGCAGTCCATTCCATAGCCTAATCACCCTCTCCGTGAAGAAATTCTTTCTAATATCTAACCTAAACCTCCCCTGGCACAACTTAAGACTGTGTCCTCTTGTCTTGTTGAAGGTCGTCTGTGAAAAGAGTCCAGCTCCCACCTCGCTACAGCCTCCTTTCAGGTAGTTGTAGACAGCAATGAGGTCTCCCCTGAGCCTCCTCTTCTTCAGGCTGAACAGCCCCAGCTCTCTCAGCCTCTCCTCATAGGGCCTGTGCTCGAGTCCCTTCACCAGCCTGGTTGCCCTCCTTTGGACCTGTTCCAGGACCTCTACATCCTTCTTAAACTGAGGGGCCCAGAACTGGACACAGGACTCGAGGTGTGGCCTCACCAGCGCTGAGTACAGGGGAAGAATCACCTCCCTGGACCTGCTGGTGACGCTGTTTCTGATCCAGGACAGGATGCCATTGGCCTTCTTGGCCACCTGGGCACACTGCTGGCTCATGTTCAGTTTCTTGTCAATCCAAACCCCCAGGTCCCAGGTAATCTTGGACTCCAGCTGAGCACCCAGGCAGGGAAAGAAGAGAAGCATGGCTGGGCTCCATGACTATGAAATTACAACTCTGACAAGAGGAGGGGTAGCACACTGACCCCAAGGATACAGGTCTGCAGACAGTCCACAGAGAGGACAAATGCCTTCTCACTGTGACCTCTCCAAAGCGTGCAGCCAAGCCGTTTGTACACTGAAGTCCAGAAGTGAGACAAAGCATGCTGTCTGCTAAATATATGCTACAGGAAGGAGACACAAGTCTACATTCATATTCAAAGACAGTGACAGTGTGGTGATGTACACTGTGAAGAAGTATCACATAACCCAATCACTATTATTTTTATTACCATTATTTTGTCATCTCCATCTTATTTAGCTCTCCACTTATACTTTCCAATCCATCATACAGCATAATTACATTCAATGACTGAGCTCTAAAGTTACATTACAAAAAGAAGCTCATTCTTAGAAGTTTCTCAACTGAGTTGTAAGCAATTAAAAACATCTCTGAGTGCTTCATTTAATTTTCTTGAATGGGAGAAGTCTTAGAAGTAGGTAGAAGTAATTTCCTTTGCGGAAATGGCCGTGAATTCATATTATGGTGTATGAATAATGCATTGTTCCATTTAAGACATCTGAAGAGACAACACAGTCTGCTGAAAGCTGGACCTACTGGCAATTTAAAGCAGGAGACTGAAGTTCTGCAAATAAGTTGAACACAAGTAAACCAGTGCCCAGGAACCCTGGGGCAGCTCATCTGACAGACACAGGGGACGGGGGGCTACAGAAGAGGGGATTTTGTCTTGTTCCAAGCTCAAAGTTGGCTGGAGAGATGTTAAAAGAAGTGACCTAATAGAAATACTCTATTTCATGAAGAGCAAGTTACTGTGTCTCTCAGCCACTTGACCAAGAGCATGGTCCACTGAGAACAGAGATCTGGTGAAAAAAGCCACTTCCATCAGTGAAGTGGCACTTCCATCAGTGTCACTGAAGCAGCATATTCAGCACAGGCAGCACTGCAAGAGTTTTATACCTAACCCTTTCTAACCCATTTTATAACTAAGCCCTTCAGATCTTAGAATAGAGAACACACCAGGTGCATTAATAATTTTGCAGCTACAATTCAGACTATATAGCTCTGCCACCCTTAAAGCCACTTTGTCTTTGCTGGGCTCAGCAGTCCCTGGATAACAGATTCACCTTAAATACATGGCCAAGACACTGACTGGGGAAATTGGTGCAGACATGTTTAGGACTGTAACCGGGCTTGAGATCTTTCTCTTATTTCTGAGAAACAGTATACTTGTGAAAAAAAAATAGTTATAAAAGCAAAATCTTTGTTCTGAATTAGTGTTTGCATAATTAGGACTGACAGTGGTATTTTTCTGCTCTGGCTAATCTCAGTGCCTTCCACAGAAAATATAAAGTGATTCTCCATAATTTCTATTAGCTGTCTGGACAAAAGGTTCTTTGTGTGGTGCAAGACCAAAAGCACCACATACATTAAATATTTGAGCTGAAGGTGTGCTACTGATAGGTTTATACTCACTATTGTTATTTTATGTTATTCATGTTGCTGGCTTGCATCCCACCTTGTGGCACAACAAAGTGAATGCTCAGAAAGCTGAGACTACTGCTCAGAAAGCTGTTGAGCAGTAACAAATCTGCAACATAGTATACAAATTGCAACAGATGATTGCTAATTTAGACAAAAAATAATCTTATTTTTAACATCTGAAAGAATGTAGGTTTCTTAAAATACATAATATACTGTAATGGCTCAGGCTGTTACTGAATACTAGACTACCCTCTTAATTTACTCCACCTAGAAAGGTCAATATACAAAAATATTATCACTTCTGCAAACAGAAGATGAAATTCTACCATGCCTATAGTGGGGCTTATCTCATTTAGCCTTAAATAAAAGGTGAACAAACCTCAGGTTACTCAGCTAGATACTCCTATGATGGGATGAACTACTTTGATAGAACACCTATTATTGTCTGTCTTAGAAGCTGCCAAAGCAGCTGCTTCAGATAGGTGCAGTTTTGGGAGACCTAAACGATAGGAGATTAATCTATTCCTAACTGGTGTTTGTGTTTCACTGCTAAGTATTTCACTACAGCGAAATACCATTGAGCATGAGAAGAGTCAGAAGATGGCCCTTTGTTAAAGAGGAATTTATTTCATACTGTAGGGAAAAAACAAGTTAAATTTAAGTTACTTCTGCTACCACTATTTGCCTAATTCCTCCTTTACCAAACTAATAGCCCTATTAAGATATTGCTGATAGAGTCACGGAATCTGCCAAGTTGGAATGGACCCATCAGGCTCATCAAGTCCAACTCCTGTCCCTGTGTAGGGCACCCTCATAAACACACCATCCTTTTTTTTGAAGTACCACATGGATGTGATTCCTATCATGTTCTCCATCCAGTTAAATGCCAAAAAAAAGCCTAAGATTTCGAAATCTTTATTCTCTCACTCATGACTTGAATATACGTGAAATCTTGTATATGGTGAATAAAAACTGACCATGTGTATTAGATCATCTCAATATCCAAACAAAAAGCATACTTGAAATTTTAGCATGGATTTAACTCAGAGTATTCCTAATAGATAGCTTGGAACAATGCCATGCTATTTATCCTCCTCTTGCAGATTCTGCAACTTCATTTCAGCAATGTAATATAGAATTTCTAAGAATATAAAAATAATTTTGGATTTTGAAGACATGAAAAAATCGGTCATTCTTGAGTATTAACCCCTAAAATGAGATGATGGGAACTTGCAGATGCTAGTCCAGTGCTTTCAGCTTTAGCTGACACTGCTCCTAAGAGTGTCAATCAAGGAGGCCTTATCACAGACATGGAAGCTCCAACCTGTTTCCCTCAGATGAACAAAAAAAAAAAATCTAATTCCTAATTTCCTATTTCACTGCAGCCATTGCAGGCATGCTGTGAGGACCAGTGACATTCTTGTGCTACATAAAATTATGTCGCAACTTTAAGGCAATATTTTGGCTATGAGAGCAGCAAATTGATTTTACCCACACACACTGTTCAGTATCAGATTGCATTACAGCTTCCCAACACAAAGAATATGCACCTGATGAGAGAAAAGGTAATAGAAAAACTCTGCTACAGTTCAGACAGGCACATTACCCATGCTAAAAGAATCATTTACTGTGACTGTAGCTTTAATGCAAAATTGAAAACCTTTCTAACCACCTCTAGTGAGACTTTAAAGATGTAAAAACTTTGGGATCCTTTGGAGGATATGAAGAATGCAATTATGACTTTTCTAATGAGTACAATTTTTTCTAGACTATTGTACAAAACCATTGTATATATTATAATGGGAATGGTCTCAGTGACTGCTTTTTGACTTGCTCCACCAGGACATTAGCCAGGCACCCCGAGGTAATGAGCTCCCTGCTAAACCACACACAGATGGCTTCTGCACTGAGGCAGATGATGCACTTTCTTGCATCCCGTTCCACCACCTGATTCAGAAATACAGTTACAAGCAGCCAGGGATACCAACACATCTGAATTTGCCACAGCTATTTTTTCTACCACAAATATTTGACTGCTGTTCAAGTATAACCAAAATATGGATACACTCTTGCACATAAGAGGCACAAAGGAAGTGAAAGAAAAGTAGTTAGCATCCTGCCGTTGAAGTGCTGGCCTGAAATTTCATTCATTTTTACATTTTTTTGATCATGTTTCTATATCGATCATTCCATCTCTGTCTATTCAATTCTTACCTGCAAAAGTGATTTTAAAAAATCTCTTCTGCTGTCCACTGTTTGTGTTGTTCTTTTGTACTGTCAACCCTGTGGGAAACTACCTTAACTTCCCTTGTAAGAGCTACACAGCATTCAAGAGCAAATCCAGTTCAAGTAAACGTTAATTTGGAAGGGCTTTGGATCCTAAACTTAAGTTGGATAGCTGCGTAGCACTCAGGAGAAAATAACTACCTGAATTTCCATCCCAGTATTTGGGTTGGGTCTTTAGTTTACTCTGAGCAGCACTTCACACTCTCCACAGCACTCACACCTCCATGAGCTGCAGTCACAGTTTAACTGAGGCACCAATGTCCCACAAGGTCAAAGCACATGTTATACCTGGAAACCTAAAGATGAATGTGGAAACACAGGGCATAAACTGTGTGGCAATGGCATAAATTACCTGGGACAGTGAACATGACAGTTATGGCCTGCTTGTCACTGAACAAGTAAAGACAGTTTAGGAATGCTGTTGGCATTCACAGAGCCATTTGTGTAGTTCTGGACAGTTTTTTAATTGAAGATACGAAATAAAGTTCTTCTGCAGCAGTACTGCAAGAGAACATAATGACCAAATAGGGTGGCAGGAGCAACAGATTTTGGAGAAATAGAACATTTAACACTCTTTTGATAGTCTGAGCACACATAAGTAAACCAGAACTTAGCCAAGAAAGCAATTAAGGCTTCAAACCAAATCATCTGTGGGCATAAACCAGCTACATTATTTTATACAAGGTGAAAAGCTGGCCCTGGGATGAATTTATCCTGCTGCTGTGTTATCAAAGAGCTTCCATTGGCCTCTCTTGCCCACCAATGCTTGAAAGGAAGCATCCCATGAATTATATGCCAGAATCCACACAATATATCTCATTGCATTTCCTCATCACATCCCCTCTGCTGATGACCTCTGGACCCTTCCTTTCAAATACTCTGTGTTCTGATACCCCTGCTGTGCAAACATGGTTACCTATTTCCTACAGAAATAAACTTTGCTCAGTAACCATGGACTTAGTTTATCCAGTCAGGAAAACACAAAAAACAACTGTCTGCTGTGCAAAAATGAAAACGGTCCCGTTCCCATTCAGTGACCCCATCCCCACTGACACCAGAGTGGCAATTTTTCTTATCTGAGGAAACATGACCACATGGGAGAAGATTACATGCTGGAATATTGCAGTGACATTGAGCAATGCCTTTCTTTTTCCTCTTCTGTAATCACAGTAGTGAAGGATAGATCTGACAGGATTTTATTGACACAGACTTTTTATAGATCCAGTTAAAAGGCCCCCAGACACTCATTCAGTTTCCTGTACATATAATACAAAAGCACTGCAGAATCATGGTCAGTGAAAATACATTTTGCTGTGAATAGGCAGGGAAGGAGAGAGGGGAACTCCAAAAGACCTTAACAGACATCACTTCAGTACAGCCTGCTACATGTGTTTGTTTGCTATAACCAAAGAGAAATACTTTCTCTTACCATTAAGGGAATTGTAAGACATGGCCTCAGTTTTTGGCCTTAATCTATCTGATCTTTGGCATATGTCTCCTTCACCCCATTTCCTTACCTCAACAATAAAGACTGGTTCCTTCACTTCATCTATCTTGTCAAATTAGACATGTAGACTAACCCTTTCACCCTACATAATGTGGTTGGAATAATGTGAAAGAGTCCTAAAAGCCTCATATCCAGCCACAAAAAGATTCCTGCAGGGAAACACAGGAGCCACAAACCTACTTAGAGAAGTAACATTCTACATCACGTAACACCCTGATCTCAGTTGAACCTCCAGAAACACATACACTTATTTTATCTGTTATTCTATGGACTTTGAGATCCTTAGCTGAAGAATTCAGTCAACTGTCACAGTAATAGCACCAATGTTAGTTAAATTTAGAAAATAATTTCTTCCTTAGCGTTATGGTTTCACACATTTATCCACTTCTAAGGCTGATTTTTTAAATACTTTTGGGTAAAAAGAAAACAAAACACAACACCAGTACATCTTGCTAAAATGGGACCAAAGTCCCAACAGCTTTTGTGCTATGGAGCAGTGGGAAACAAACATACATGCACTTTTCCCATTGTAATGAAATTTTAACCATACTTGTTTTTGAATAGGACAACAGCAAAACCAGCTGAAGTTTGAAATGTGACACTCAGCACACATATTGTCCTTAAGAAAAAGTACATGGTGTGCTGTGTTCAAGGAAGATACCGTTTTGTTTTTTTTTTCTTCAGTACTAATTGGCTGAAATAAAAGTCCCCTCCCATTTTAACAGAGCCTAATAAAGCTGTGCCTTTTTGACATCACAACAGTCACCTCTGCCCAGACTGTCAAGCTCCTGGGCTGCTGAAAAGATTTGTGTGCAGGACATGTTCATAGATAGACAATGTCATACTGTCTGATTCAGGAAATTATAGACACCTGAATAATATCTCCTAAAAATGGTTACTGAGCCATAACACAGATCAAAGATTGGCTCTGGCATCTCAGATTTCATTCACCCTAAATCTCAGATGGAGTCAGATCACTCATTTCTTCTTGAAAACTTGTGATCATCTGTGCACTTCACTGTGCTTGAACTGCATTTGCACCCAGCTGGAGGTCTTCCTTCTCCAGTCATGAAAGATTTGGAAATTATATATCTGGATGTCCTGCTTCCTTTGTAAGTAAGTTCAAGGCCCCTTACCTACTATTCCTTGTGGAAAAAGAAATGCTGTTTGTCACTGTGAACCACTGTTAACACCTTCAGCTACCTACAGACTGCAACTCTCCTGCAAAACAGTCAACTTCTACAGCATTCTTCAAACCCACAGCTTTCTGATGGCCACATTTATGCCTTCATCTCCATCACAACTATTATCTGCAGTGTACAAGATGTGATCTGCCTAATTGTGAGAGTGGTGCCAAGAGAATCTCCTTTCCCTGTCAAAGATTTGGAACAGATCAGCATGACTATTATGGCTCACTTATGTGCAGTATATGCCATGTGGACCATCAGGATCCCAGGCCAGTATCAGGTACATGCACCAAAAGTCACAAGCAAGACAGGAAGCCAAAACCATGCTGTGTTTTAAATGATTTGAATCTTGGTTATGTGTAATCCAGGAACGTGGTCACATAAATCTCCCAATTAATGGGGACCTGCAAGAAGCAGGCTGGCATAGCAGATATCCAGGCACAGATAAAATTTTCAGGTAGGAATAGGACAGATGCCGAGGGCATGGAGGGCCACAGGTCCTGATATCTGGTTCCTGTGTAACACTAGAGAGATCAAGTGCAGCTCAGATAGAAAGGCACACAAGAGCATTCATTACAATCTAGATAAGTCAGAGCAATCTGTCCTGGCAGAAACAGGAAAGGGGATGTACTCATAGGATTGTGAGTGTGTATATCACTCTCATTTCATGTTGTTTTTTAAGTTGTGGAAGCTCCTCAAGCCTCGTGAAACTCCATAAATAGTTGTGACTTCCCCACCTAGCCTGCTACCAGCCTTAACAACGTTTTGCAGACTCCCTCTTTCACCTGCTGCATGCAGTGCCACAGTGCAACTTTGAGGGCACATTGTCTTTCACTCCCAGATCCTAGCTGGTTAAGTTTTCAGTTTAGCAGATTCAGAAGATTACTAATACTCATAATTTAATATCGCAACAAGCCAAAACCCAGGTTCTAACCACAAAAACAGACACCTCATGTGTGCTGTCCTGGCTTTCCAAGCTCAAATAATTGCCTGTGACTGCCAACGCAGACACATGAGTAAGATACTGGCACTGAAGTGAGTACTGCAAGATCAGTTATCAGTGTTTGCAAGCATTTCTCAGCACCAGGGAAGGAAGCCACCAGTTTCACTCCGTGCAGGATTTCAGTAGAAATAAGCCTCTCTAACTTAATGAAGAAGACAGCTTTTCAGCCTTACACAAGACATTGTGTATATCATTCTAACAATGCTGCCTGAATATAACTGAAAAATGTAGAGATAAGTGCCCACTAACTCTCTTTCACTTCCCTATTTCCCATCCTCTTGCCACTGACAACTTTAGCTGCACAACTTCAGCTGCACCCTCTTGGTTACCCTTGAAACTGTTTCTAAGACAGTCATATTCATTTGTACTACACCAAAATCTTAGCACCTCCTTGCAGCTCTCAGTCTTAGACGTGTGGCATTGCTGTGAGCCCAGGATAGCAGTCCAAATCATGATTGTGATGCTGAAGCTTTCCAAATTAAGATTAAAAAAGTCTTTTTCTTACCTGTAGATCTTCTCAAGTCTTAAAAATACTTGTGAGGACTGCATGTCACAAAGGGATCAAGACTTGAATCTCTGGGATATGCTAGGACAACTGCATTCTTCGTGTGCTGCAACATGTCATTCCCAGGCATCCACTGTGGCACAGCCCTCAGCCAGACTACAGGTTTAAAGGCAAGAAGTGATGCCAGGGATCTTAGCAGGAGGTGTCCAAAGGCTGTAACAGAGAACACAAAAATGGCAGCTTTGTGTGATTACAGAGGTGATCTTTGTTGTCTACCATTCTCAGTTTTCACCCAGTACCAGGTTGGTGGCAACACATAACAAAAATCCTGCAGATAAAATAGAGAGCTTTAGCAAATGCCACAACTATCAGTTGACACCTTGATTTTTGGCAGCAAAATGCACACTCCACCATGATCCCACAGGCTGTAGCTTCAGCAGGGATACAGAAAAAAAAAGAGTAGGCAACATCATCAAGGAGAAAGATGTAGTCCAGTCATTTCTGCGATCTCTACAGGGCCAACTAGAAGAGATGTCTCCTGCATGCAACTTTCCATAACTACAGATTACTGAAGCTGAGGCATCATGCATTGTACCCTGTCTGCCAGCACTAGAGGAAAACAGCAGAACTGGTTTGCAATGGCTCACAGATTGATGGAGAATAAACTCTCCTGTTAATAGAGACCTTCACAAGGTCTACAACAGAGAGTGTGGAGAAATGCATAATTTTAGTTCCTCTGGAATGGATGGCATACACCAAGAAGGCCACTTCTGGCCTGCAAGCATCACTGTTTAGCAGGTAGTTTGGGCAACTATCTTTTACAGCTTTTCATATGTCTCAACAGGCTGCAAGCCTTGATGGCATGATATCAAGTCTTGTCCACAGACAGAAGACAGGAATTGCTAGCTTCTCTTTCTGAGTGAAATCACAGCAGCAGACTTCACTAGATAAATTTTCTTTATGTCTTCCTCATTCATTTTCACCCCATGAGATTCAAAATTCAGAGTATAATAGATCCATACCTATGTTTTTAGCCACCACTGGTATAAAGCTTTATTTTCTGCAGACCTGGAGAGATGCATAAGGGCTACAGAAACAGTAAGAACTATCCCACCATTCTCAGGTCCTGTCCTGTCAATGGTTAGTACCTCTGAAACACAGACTGAAAGCAGGGAAGTCTCAATATTAATGTGCTGCATAATCTGCAGAAGGCATTAATGTGGTCTGTTCCTGGTTTTCCTCTTGTGCTGACCTTGGAAAAATAAAATGGGATTGCAGAGGCAATCACTCACACTGATCAACCCCAAACACATAAAGCAAAGGAACACTTCTTCCACCAGAACTACTGAACTCAGAGTCAGACATGTCTCAGTACCAATCTCCTGCTGCAGCACAAAGCTTCTTCAGCTCAGGAACTGGACCTGTGTCTTGTTTTTAATACCAAAAATGCCCATCAAACTGTATGTAGGCCTTTATATACAGCAGACTTCTCAGAACTATGGAATCACACAAGATTTTGCAACTCAGCATGGCATAGTGTTTTTTTGTTTTAACACACTTCCTCATTGCTGAAAGAGACCATTTTGATAAGGTCATCTTCATAATTCTGAATGGAAAATTCTTAGAAAGATCTATTAAAGACTAATTAACTGCTGGTGCATCTTCTGGAATTTAGTGGGGGATGAGGATGTTCATCACTTTGCAGATTTGCCCTTATTGTACAGATACAGCCAAAGAACAGAAGTGTGAGCACTGAATGATTGTAAAACTTCATTGTTCCTTACAGAGTTTTAGCATAGTTTGCACAGAGGGGGATTGAGGGGAAGGCTGTTATGCTTTGGCTGGAAAATCATATTTCAGAACAATGCTAATCAAACTACTAACGACTATTCCTTGGATAAGTGCAGCCAGCATTGTTCTTTGAAAAAAAAAAAAAAAGTACCATCATTGTTCAGAGAAACTAAACTGGGATTCTTTTGGCTAAAATTGACAGTGGAACATGTTGGTACACAATACAGTTATGAAGGAGTAGGCTTAATGCTTTAGATGTTTAACCAAACATTATTGGTGCCTCCTCACTGGAAACAAAGTTATCAGCAATGCTGCTTTTTGCCAGCCTGTCTTTCTTCCACATAAATATCAGAGACAATTTTGCAGTTCCAGCTAAATGAGCAATAGGTCAGCTCTAAGTATAATAACTGTAAGTTCACAGCAGAATAATATAATAAGACATTTCTAAACATCCAGAAGATTGTGTTTCATGAATAAGCTGCTTTAAATGCTATTTAAACAAACTTATCCACCACTAATACCAATGCTGACATTGCCCTGGATTTATAATGTACTTTCAAAGATTATTAATATTGTCATCATCAAAAAACCAGCATTTCTTCTCTAAAAGAAGAGGTTTGTTTTCTTATATTTGATCAATAGTATCAGAGAAACATTTCCTTTTTTTTCCGCTAACACTTTTTACCCTTTGTGCTAATTCAAAGAAAAAATAAACTACATATATTCTGAAATGTCAAACATCCTACCAGGCAGGAGCTCACCTTTTAAAGCAATCTTTATTTACTGTAAAGACAAACTATTTTGAATGTTTCTAGGAAGTTTTCTAAATGCAGGTTATCTTGTCCAACCAGAACAGTTGGTGCTATGGGAAGAAGGCACCAAGCACAAAACACTGAAGGAATTTTCTATGTGCACCCTTTTCTTCCCCTAACAAGATATAGCAATTGCTTCTACTGTCCCCACCTGTCATTCTCCTCTGAGGAGCCCTTATTGGTGTCCCTAATGATCACCCTCTAAGCCACCTGAGAGGAGTACAAGGATGCTGGAAATGGAAGTGCAGAAAGCCTGGGGTAGGTTGGGATGCTTGCTACTGTAGCAGGTCTAAGCACTGATGGTGGCACCAATTTAGCCAACTGTAGCCTCACATCAGGCTGATCCTGAACACAGACTTCTTTATGAAGATAATATGACTTATTTGCACACCAGTTCTCAGTCCCTAATCTAATCTCTTCTCATTGGGAAGGGTATTTCTGCCTGTAGTTCTCTGACAGGACATAAAGTAACAGGGGCAGACACCCATTTTAGCATTGAAATTCTGCAATGAAGTTGGTGCACTGATGGCAGCTGCAAAAGAGTGGGAGCATTCCAGGCCAATCATTTGGCATAATTACCCTCTGTAGTGTGAATAGCAGCACACAGTTCTACCTCCATTCTGATCTCTACCTTGCTTACAAAAAGTAGTATTACTACAATTTAAGAAGAGTGGTCGTAACAGCTACAGAACAACAGTGCATGTATCAAATAATTACTTAAAAAGTCATTTTAAATTCACTAGAGGCAAGATGCACAAAAAGGTGAGAAAATCTGAACAAGACAACCCAAAGTCTCCAATAACTACCAAAAAAAAACCCCCACAGTACTGTAAGAGAAACAGGGTTAAAATTGAAAATTTACATTCTTCCCCTGTGTTTTCAGGCTGTTTTAAAATCAAATCAAAAGAAAAAAAAAAGAAGAAGAAAAAAAAAAGCACACCAACTTCCTGATCACTTTTAATAGTTTAAATCAAAACATCATGGACATCCAAGACTCATGGACATCAGCAGCTGGAGGCTGAGTTCGTTTTCTTGTTTTCCTTGGAACTAGGATGAAGTTGAAAATTAAATGTTCAACAGATTTGCTCAGGAAGAGAAAGTTCTGTGGAACTTAAAGCCTAATGCATTAGATGCTCAATAAAAGAGTTGTAACTGAGATACCCACTTGAACACAGACCTTTGGCTCACTCTATAGATACTGGAAAAGGTATTACAGAACTTGCAGACTCTTGCAAAAATTCTGTTTTGGAAAGCAAATACCTCAGACTCACACAAGTTTAGAAAAATAACTAGGCCAGTACAAAAGGATATTTACTATATTATATTTCCCTTTTAAACGTGAGCTTTGTTTCTTTAATTAAAATAACTATGTATATGCTTTATCTAGGTTAAGTTTTCATTTTATTAACAAACAAGTACTGTGCATCCCACCCAACCAGCTTTGGATATATCCCAAATAAAAGAAAATTGCCTCAGTAAAGGAATATCAGACTCAGAGGGTTTATTATTTGATTCTTCTGAAGTGTATCTTTTGTGCAACTTACGTGCTCTGCCCATAACACCCTTGGGAGCAGTCAGGGTGGCTACAGGAATCACAGAATCTGTCTCACACTTGCCTTCATCCCACTTGCCTGTCTCACAGGAATTCCAAGGCTTGATACACCAAGTACACTCACAAAGTCCAAAAAGCAAAAAAGGGCACACTTCAGCCATTTCCAAAGCTGCTATTGTGGTTTCCTTCCAGCACAGCAGGTACATCTGGTTTTGACAGTATATAGCACAGAACTATATGCTATGGGTGATATGAAACTGTTGTTCATGAAGATTTAGAGGGTGGATGTCCACATGGCACTTAGACATTTACTTCATATAAGCTAAGCTTGCGTTATAGAGAAAGTGCAGGGCCACATCAGCTAAAGCAAAAAGATAACACAAACCTTGAAGCAAAGCTCCGATCTAAAATCCATTATTGCCTGAGTATCATGTACATCCTATTACATGCTTTAGAAATTAGAATTTTCTTCATTCAGAAGGCTCTCGTGTGGTCACATGAATATAGCTCTAGATGGCATTAACCTTGGAGGATCACACTTCAGTCAGAGGCACTCCACAGAGGCAATGGAACTGCACAGCTGAACTGTGGTATGAAAGAGGCACTGACAACAGGGTCGAGCCTTGTGTTTAAATCCAGCCTGCAGAGGCAATCAGGTAAAGACCACCAGGTGTTGCCAGTTCTGAGGAGGAAGGGGTGAGCTCCTGTTAAGTCCACCTGTGCCCAGTTAGGGCTGGCCCCAACTGTGCATGAGCAGAACTGGGGGGGCCAATAAAATGACAGAGAAGTGACCCCAGCTCGCCTCTGGAAGCTCACGTTTTATTGGTCCCCCAGTTCTGCTCATGCACAGTTGGGGCCAGCCCTAACTGGGCACAGGTGGGATTAACAGGAGCTCACGCCTTCCTCCTCGTGATCAGCAACACCTGATGGTCTTTACCTGATTGCCTCTGCACCACCCATCACAGAAAATCTTGTGCGTAATAGCAAAGGATACAGCACATTAAAAATACATTATGAAAAGAGAAAAAAATGGTGTGCCTTATTTTGTAGCTACCAAAACCTCCTTTTTCTCCTTTACCATGTGCAAGTCATTGCTAGAAGGGTCTCTTTGTTCAGTTCAAGAAGGCTGGCATGAGGAAAGGGAGGTGCCTGGTCCCTAAATGTGAGGTCTCCTTAATATTACTGATAGACTATCCTTTAAGGAGATCCATCTGTTTCTTATTTGGCATATTCAGAATAGTAGCTTGTTACATTTTTACAAGAATCTGCATGATCCAAGAAAAAAAAAACATCATGTAATGAAAGTAAAAGAAAGAATATTTATTAAAGAATCCTATCCATGCTGTACAACATAAACATTCATCTCCAAAATGGCTTCAGCCTGTTTCATTTCCAACTGTCAAATTTCTTTGCTTCAGGGGGAAGGGGGCAGATGTCTACTCATTTCCCCTCCACTTTTGAAAATATGCATAAAAGTAACATCTCCTAAGTCCAGAATAAATCTTCTCACAAGTCAGTATGAAATGCTGCCCTTCATATCTGTATTACAAACAACTGATTCCTCCAGTCAAATTCCTAATCTGCCTCTGCAGGAATTTAAGCAGAAGCTGAAGTATGATGATGTTAGGTCAGGACTAACCTGTGATAGTAGGTATCTTTGTCTGGATAACCCCAGTTGCAAATATTATTCTGAGCTGAGTGTGGAAGATGTGCAGCCAAAGGTGGGAAATAAAAAAAAAAAAGTCACAACATAAAGACTGAGTTTTTCTTGAAGTATTAAGTACATTATTTCCAACAGAAAGGGCTTCTATTCAGCTTACCAGTATATATATATAAGCTTGCTCAAATGCCTGAATTAGTCAGGAGCAGCATCAGGTCTTAGTAGATGCCTCCAATATATAATTATTCAGAATCCAGTTCTTCTGTTTTATTCTAATGAAGAATTAAACCTAACTATTCAGACTATTAATCCACACTGCTCTTTCTCCTGGCTGGTACTAAAATCAACATTACAAAATGATATATGCCTTCTTGATCCAAAAAAAAGGAATAAATTTAATTGCATTCCAAATTTTAAGGACACATATTATCTATTTACAACATCCATGCATAATACTTTTAAATGCATGCAAATAATGCAATGGCAGGATGAGGTTGCAACAACCAAACCTACTTCTGGATCAACAGGGTGAGAATTTACAACATAAATACGATCAGAGTAAAAATTTATTACTAAGAGTTGGCTCCTGAGAAGTCATTTGATTTTCAGAGGCAGTATTATTTGCAACAAGTTTTCTATGTATTATGATGCCTACTACTCATTTTATGCAGCTGTAAATTAAAGATGCTGCCATGAGTCAGCTGTAAGCAGGCAAAGCAGTGTAGTTAAATGCCATTACTGTTAATCTCCAAATAATTACCTTTTTTAATTGCTGTATTACTGTACATGAGATGCATTATTCTTCTTTTTATAGAGACCTATCCCCTAAGTATGAAGAAAGCTATTAAATCTGATGTCGGACAGAAGCTATGGAAATCTTCCTGAATCTGCAAATGCTCCAAACTCACAATCAACAAAATCAAATTATCATCTAGATTCAGAAACAAGAATCGCCATTGAAACATGATTTTAGCAGAAGTACCACAACTTGATTGGTTTCCTTTTCAGTTTCAAAATGAAAGAGCACTTAGTCACTTTCACAGTGCTCAAGAGGTGCCAAAAACCTAAATCTCCTCTGCCTTCAACTGCAAACTGCTTGTGCCTGGCAAAAAGCATCAGACTTCTACCCCCTGACTCAATCTTCCGTTCCTTCCTCCACCCTAAATGCAAAGGGCAGCGCCACAAGACCCTGCTGCTCCTTACTTGACTGCCAAAATCTCTCCATTGATCTTCCACAACACACTAGTGTTCTTTGAGTCCAAAAACAACATAGGTGTTATGCTTCAAATTTAGGATTTGAAACAATACAAAATTAACTAGATAGCAGAAGAGTGCTACTGATGAGCCCAGACAGCAAGAGATGAAAATTAGAGTGTTCTGTGACATGAAGGCTAATACAGGGGTAGGGCATTTAATTTTGGCAATACATTTGGCTAATGGGATATTCCACTGTCTGTTCTTTGTGTATCGCCTGTTTGCAGCACAGGTGGAATGAGGACTTGGCACAGAAAATAGCAAAGAACTCTGGTTTCCTAGGCTGAAAGAGAGAACTGAGAACACATATAACTGAATGTATATCCTTAACATGATCTGAGCTTCAGAGTGGGTTGTTGCTGGAACTTTATGTGACTGAATATAGCCCCACTGAAGCCACGCATCCCCATACAAGGCCTTCATCAGTTCTGATGAAAAAATCATGATGTAAGCTATTATGTAAAGAAAATATCAGCATTAGGAAATCTCTCCTCTTTCTTGGCTAAACCTGAAACAGAAGCGCAGAACTTACTTTCAAGTCTGAAAAGCTGTAAGCCTCTACTTAATTTCAGAAAGTTGACAGCTGCATTATGGTCATACAGCATGCCAGAGTCAGATACTTAGAAACATAGAATAGAATCATAGAATAGAATACACCGAGCTGGAAGGGAACCAAGGAAATCATCAGTATCATCAAAGTCCAACTCCTGTCACTGTCTCCCCCAGGATCACACCGTGTGCTTGAAAGCATCATCCAAACGTTTCTTGAACTCAGGCAGGCTTGGTGCTATGACCACTTCCTTGAGGAGCCTGTTCCATTGCTAAACTGCCCTCTGGGTGAAAAACCTTTTCCTGATATCTAACCTGAACCTCCCCTGACTGAGCTTCCTACCATTTCCCCAAGAAATTGTTGGAGAGGACTGGGCCAAGGATGGAGCCCTGCGGGACCCCGGTAGTGAGCAGTCTCCAGGCTGATGTTACCCCATTCACTGTCCCTCTTCCTGCTCAACCTGTCAGCCAGTTGCCCACCCATCATACAGCATGGCTGTCCAGCTGTATGCTGGACATTTTGTCCAGGAGGATACTATGAGAGACTTTTAAAAGAATACACTAAAACAAAGGTAGAATAAAAAGCAATTTCCAATACCTGCTTTCATTGGAAGCGTGGTTAATTCCTGAGAACGAAGGACAGCACCTCTGCCACGAGAAGCCCTTTCTTTCGGGAGGACAATGCTACCTCACAAGAATATGTTGTTAGGAGAGGCTGTGCCTGCTGTACCTGTACACAATGTGGGCAGCACGAGCTCACCAGGAGATTTGTCAGTGTCATGGAGGACAGTGTCTCCCTGGAGCAGGGGCAGCAGTAGCATGGAGGGCTCTCCAGGGGTGTCCTCAGGGCAGGAGTGGGGCAGCCGTGGGGCACGGGGGCAGCTGCAGCCCCAGCATGGGGCACCCCCATGGGGATGGGTAGAGGCGAAGGCCAGCCTGGGATCGACAGGGCCCATGGTCCCACAGGGCAGGGCCACGGGGAGATGGAGACGCTGCCATGTTTGTAGGGCAGGGTCTGAGTGCCCAGGGGACAGACATGGCTGATGGGCAGGGTAGGGGAGCCGTGGGGTGAGAGCAGGGATGCTGAGGCCTGCTGGTGTCCTCAGAGCCTGAGCGCTCTACATGTGTACTCATTAACAAGGTCTGTGGAAGTATAGATGAGTAAATTCAGCAGTTTTATGAACAAAACACATTTAAAATATTACCAGACAGCAGGATTACCAGCTATTAAAGCTTTTTAAAATGCCAGTACTTTGTTCACACAGAAAGTAACATACGTTTATAAACTGGTAGACATTATACAGTAGTGCTGGGTTGGAGGAGGGAAGTGAAGAGCCTGCTGAGCTCAACGCATTTTTGGTGTCAGAAAGGAAGAATTCAGTTCCTATGAAGCAATCCTCTCTTCAAAGCTCTAAACACCTCAGCTTATCACACAGGAGAAAGATAGAAGCATTTAAACTGAAATTATTTGGCAGTATTTGTGCAGACCTTCCCCAGCCCTTGGTGGTCCTGTGTTCCACCACCTCCATTCCAGCCTGCAGACCTAGGTGGGTCCTCAGGCTGCAGAGAAATTTTACATTAGTTTCTTCCTAGCAGAACAGACAGTCCATTCAATGAATCCACAAAAGGAATTTAATTCTAGGGAAATGCAAACATCTAAATTCAAAAATGACAAAAATCCAGTGTTCATTTCCAGGTATAAGAGCCATTCAGACTTCTTAAAGCAGGGTTCACTAATAATCCTTCTGAAGGAATCAAATTTGTCTCATTAGCACAACCATGGTCATTGGTTATAGGAAAATAATCCTTCTTGGCAGATGTAAGGGAAAAAAGCACTCATGGTGTTAATGAAATGAATTTCGAGCATACATGTAACTCATATCTTCCTGTTTACAAATTTTGAACCAGTAACTGACACAAAACATTGTAATGTTTTGTTCACAATGTTTTTGTTCACAAAACATGTGAAATGAAAAAACACAAAACACATAACTATTACAATCTTGAGTACTTGTAGAGGGAGAAGAATCCCAATTATGACCACCACAACAGTTCTGTAGTTGTCTTACTGCATCAGTGTATAAAGTTAGTTGCTCAAAATCTGTCTCACTCTAATGCATCAGTAAGGTAACTAAAGCAATCATACCTTAGACTTCTGGAAACTACTGGAAGCCTGGGTCTTGTTTTGGAAGTGCAAACAGGACTTTCATAAAGAAGAGAAATGGTCACAACTGATAATTCATCAAAACTGAAATTATTCCCAAAAGAGTTTCCTGTCCTCAAAAAAAAAAGAAAACCAGGTTTTGAAATTCTAGAAATGTGTCATTTCAACATTTTTAAAACAAAAAGTCTTGGTTTTGTGGTCAAAAGCATCTTATCCTGTTGAAACTTTATTTAGTTTATATTAAAAGATTTTAAAAAAAGGTCAGCATGAAATATGAAATATGTTTGTTTCCTAAGTCACTCAGATATTCACTGAGTCTCACACCAGGCCAAAAATTTCAAAATCAACAGAATCCTTTTGGGCCAAGAAAACTATTTGCTATATATCCACACAGCAAAGGGAATGTTAGAAGTTCAAGCTCTTTCCAGTTTCCTTGCAGGGTGGTTGAAAAATTAGTTCTGAGAAAAACCTGGATGAATGGAAATGTAGTTTAGACCTCCAAACTTTCAAATCATCGGTGACTTCTCATTCCCCTCCTCTTTTTTAATTTTTATTTTTATACATTTTAGAAGAGACCTACACAAATAGTCCTTAGGGGACTAAAGTCTAGGGGTTCCTTCAATAAAATAGACCCAATATTGTTCTTGTATATTCACAAGATCAAAGTATTAAACATACACAGCATATTTTACTATGGGCTTTGCATGGCAAATAGATTAGTCACTGCTGATGCTGAAACTGTTATGACAGACTGGGTTCTGGTTTTTGGAAAGGATAATATATCTGAAAATCTTAAGAGCAGTCAGAGGCCACTCATCATTTTCAGCATCCAGCTTTCCTAATCATCTTTTCTCAAGAGCACAAAACACAATAGCAAGAGCAAGTTGAACTTATTTGAATTAGCACAAATTATTAATTTAGGGAACCTAAGTCCAGAAATACTGCTTGATAAAGCAATAGGAATGCCTGTATACAAGCTATCAAATTTCCACTGGGCCCTCTTATATTGTACTCCCTTCTTTGTATCTGAGTGACACACTGTGTTTGGCTGAAATATGTCTTGGAGACAGCCCTCAAGCTGAAGTATTCATTTAGGTGCAATGCAATATATAGAAGTAGTGATCCACAAAGAGAGTTTCAGACACTCGCAGAAATGAGTGTAAGTAGTCATTGACTACAATCTAAAAATCTGCCCCTGGAATTATGCATCTCCATTCTGGACACAAAAGCTGTCACTGAAACAGTTGAAAAGCTATACAATTGTTTCTTCAGATCTTACAGTGTTAGCTAGGACATCCCAAATATGCCATCCTAGCTACGCTGCTAAACCCACCTCTGTGGGTGAAAGACACACTAGCACGGGAGTTATGTTGTCTTATAATTAATAAGACAGCTTAACCATACTGAAGGAATACTTTTTGCAACCACTGTGGTAATTGCTGTTCAAAATATACGCTATACATGTACTCAAAGCCTATGGTTGTGTAGGCTACAGGGGTTTTGTAAGGGAAACATTTCAATTTTGTAAATCTAGCTTACTTCAGATTTTAACGACTGAAAAACATCAGGTGGGAAACCAGCAGCACGCATGCTTACTTTTTTATACACTCTTTCATGAACTGAAATATATAGAGCTCTTTGGGGGAAAGGAAAGGATTTCCAATATTGAAAAATGATGCTAGAAATATGAATTGTAGTGACAGGAGAAACACATAGGAACAGCACAACAGTCTGTAATTTTTTTAATACTTTGGAATAATCTACTGTAAATCAGGAGATGGATTCACATTGCTGCTACAGTCATCATTGCTTCTAAGGAGTCCTTTGTAACAGTATTTATGAAATTTTAAACCTACTGCTCTTAAGGCTAGAAAGGACCACATAGAATATGTCATGTTCCATTCTATTTAGCACAACCATAAAATTTCACCCAGCTGTGTCTCCATTGTTTGCTAAAGCATACCATCCACTCTCAGTCTGAAGATTTCAAGAAATGGTAAGCTCTCTCCTCTTAATAATTTGTTCCAGTAGCTGATAATTTCCTTGTTAGCAAAATTACTGAGCAGAGTGACACCAATCTAGTTGGCAACTGAAAAATACTGGGGATAGATCTACCTGTTTAAACTATGGTATTCAATATAATTAAGAAGCTTCTTACCAGGTCAGTTCATCATAAAAGCAACAGGGCTTTAAGAATTTATTTATTCATTAAGCAACAACTACTTTTGTGAACTTTTCACATTTGTTTCTCATCATGTGAGTTTCTAGAAGCTTATAAAATTTGGAGGAAAATCCACATTCTGGTTTCCATCTCCATAGGCCACAATGCTTCCAAACAATGACTGATACTTTCTTCTGTAGCTTTCCGTGATTTCCAGAGTCCTTTTTTCATGATAGAATGGAAGCCTTCTTCTCACAATGAAATTATTCCCATATGGGCTCGTTGCAGAAAATCCATGAGAACTCCTGCACATGCACGAAAAAGGAATAAGAAATGTGATTACTCTTTGGGATGCCACAAAAGACATTTCCAGATAAAATAATAGTTTGCATTTTTGCAGACCTTTCCATCTTCAAAGCATCGGACATGCATTCATCATCAGAAAAGGCTAGCAAAATTAAATGTTATAAACGTTGTTTTGCTAAGGTTCTGCTTCACCATCACTGTCAGATTTAGCTGTGGCAGTTTAAGGAGTGGTAAAACTGTTACGTATGACTATGTTAGCCTCTGTAGTACACCCAACTTTGACAAATACATTGCCAGCAGAATTCTTGGAAATCTCACTCCTTGGAACAAGGTTAGGATACGGAAAGACCGTCGCGCAAAGGCTGATTGCTGCCATACATTAAGACCAGGTGGGCTTAATGGGTGGGCTACAGGCCCTCCCTCTGCCTCCCTCCTATCTGCCCTCCCTCTGTAAGTCTGTATTACTTTGAAGCTTTACCCTTACACATTCTTGAGTCCTTTATTAGAAGCTGAGGCTCAGCAGCACAGAGGATTATCCTTTATTGTCTCACTCATGGCCCGGCCTGTCTGAAGGCCCTGTTTTCTGTAAGAGGCACTTATTGATGGCAGAAGTCCTGTGGAGGAGAATTCCCAGAATACATCTATGCGTGGCAATGGACCATAGTGCAGAGGCTCCTGAATGAACCTGACAGCTAAGACAGTCCCACACTATACTGCAGCAACATGCAGAGAAGCTGCTAAGGTTCCAGAAGCATCTCAGCCATGATTTTATGCCCAGCACCCAACCGAGTCAGCTCTAGCTCTAGTTCAGAGATACAGGTCTACTCGTTCAATGCCCACCTCACCATGACTGCAGCACCTTTGCTGTAACACTTACACAAGACTGGGAACTGCCCACTGCAGTGGGTTGTTACAGCAGTCAGCACTTCAGAAATGAGCACACAGGAATGCTGAAAAGAAAGAATGTACTTTAAAGTTTTACATTTATCATCTCTTACGCCGACAGAGAGGGAAGCCTAAGTCTGACTGATTTGATCAAACTAAGCAGTTCAAGCATCTTCTACCTAATTTTAAGCCAAAGAAAATTGCAGCAATGCAGAAGCCACTGATAAATCAAAAGCAGAAAAATAGGAATTAAAGCTCAGTTCAGGCCTTTCATCTTTATTACCCTTCTTTATGTGCATATGGTAGGTGCTCAACGCTTTCCAAGACTGTATGATATACCCTTGTGCTTCAGGAGCTTTAGGGCTGTAGTTGTCTATAAAAAGGCAACCTAACAGTTTCCTGTGACCAAGAGATGAATGTGTTATTTGTTACCAGCTGGTTCATGGATAGATTGAACCCAAGTCCTGGCTTTAAGTGATCAGACTTACTTCAAACCACTCACTCATGGGGTGAATTCATGTACAGAGAGAATTCTGGCACAATATTTTCTTTCTGACTTATGGCATATGAGTCTTTTTTTTTTTTTTTCCCTAAACCAATATTAAAACCAGAACCTATAATATGCCAAATGCAGACTGCATTTTTTGGAAAGTTGATACCAAACATAACAGTAAATGAACCCTTCTGAAAGGTTAAAGTTGCTTTCATATAAAACATTTTCTACCAGGAAATGGAAGGGGAATGTTTAACTAAGCATTTAACTTGAAAGAACTGTGCACAGACTCCAATGGTTGCATTATCCTTTAAAATAAAAAAAGCAAAAGGTTTTTATGAGCATACATAGCTCTCATTTCATAAAAAGGGTATTACGGCGACAAGGTAAAATTAATCCCAGGATTTTTTATGCTTCTTCTAACCTTCCAACAGCTTCCTCCCTGTGCATTAGCCATTCTAGGATGAGGCTTTGCAGCATGTCAGAATCATTTAGGTTGGAAAGGACCTTTAAGATCACTGAGTTCAACTATTAATCCAGTACTGCCAAGTCCACCACTAAACCATGTCCCTAAGCACCCCTTCTACACATCTTTTACATACTTCCAGAGATCATGACTCAACCACTACCCTGAGCAGCCTGTTTCAGTGCTTGACAAACTTTTCAGTGAATAAATTTTTTCTAATATCTTATCTAAACATCCACTAACACAACTTGAGGTCATCTCCTCTCATCCTAAATATTAAGGACAGAATTGAGCTCTACAAAAAGGATGGAAAAGAAAACTGTTGAGGATAGGATCTGCAAAGGAGATTGCAGGGCACAACGTAACACTGCCAAGAGGACTGAGCACCAGCTGGGAGTGCACTGCTGGGGTCTCATCTTCCCCATGAACACAATCTCACTCTTCAGCAGCTGTCTGACTTCACTGTCCTGGGGATACTCCTTACAGAGAGCCAGCAAGCAGTGTCCTTCATTAGAAGCTAAGGCCATTTCTGCTTTATTCCCACCTCTACTGTGCCATGACAAACAAGTTATATCACACCCTCAGTCCCCCACCTATAAAATGAGGGCAGTGACATTCTCTTTTCTGGGTAAAGTATTTGAAGGTACATCCCATGACAGAGGTTTCTATTTACAGCTCTATTATGCACTTTTTTCCTTCAACTGTTGTAAGCAGTTGCTGCATGCAGGAGATGCTAGTCCATCCCCTCCACTTCTCCCTGCATCCTTCCTTTCCTGGCATGCAGGCCCATTCCTTCCCTTCCACTTTCTCTGTTCTTCACAGGGCTTGTTGTTGAATGCAGTTAGATTACTAAACAAAGAGAAAACTACCAGCTGGAGAGGTGAACCAGACCTAAGGGTGCTGCAGAAATCAGAGGTGGTACAGAAGCAGCAATGGCTAAGAACGGCACTCCTAGGTTTCCTTGGGAGATCTCAAAGACCTGAAGCACTAATTTTTAAAAAATGTGATTACAAATACACTTATCATTTCAGACTGTGGACCTGTTGCATTAGATTTCTGCACAAATTTAATGAAATAAAGTAATAGTACCAAACATATTTGCCATTTACAGAGACAATGAAGATAAATGGCAAACAGAATCACAAAATCACCCAGGTTGGAAAGGACCTCTGAGATCATCAAGTCCAACCCTTAATCCAATACCACTGTGGTTACCAGACCATGGCACTGAGTGCCACATCCAGTCTCTTTTTTAAAAAGTCCAGGGACAGAGAACCCACCACCTCCCTGGGCAGCCCATTCCAATGCCTGATCACCCTCTCTGTAAAGAATTTTTTCCTAATATCTAACCTAAACCTCCCCTGACAGAGCTTAAGTCCATGCCCTCTTGTCTTGCTGATAGTTGCCTGGGAGAAGAGACCAACCCCCCACTGGCTCCAACCTCCTTTCAAGGAGTTGTAGAGAGTGATGAGGTCTCCCCTGAGCCTCCTCTTTTCCAGGCTGAACACCCCCAGCTCCCTCAGCCCTTCCTCACAGGACTTGTGCTGGAGTCCTTTCACAGCCTCCTTGCTCAGGTGGTGCCATAGGGTGCTTGTCCATTCTCAGAAATAGACACTCATGCCTCAGGGCAGAGACTCACACAACTTTATATTAAGTAATCAATGAGTGTCTCTTTATTGGATACAATCTTCTGCTTTCAGACAAAACCACAAAACAAACACACAAACAAAAACAACTACATCCAAAACAAGCAACTTTCTGCAGTTTCCTTGACCCCTGATTTCTTGATTTTGATTCCTTCATCGTTCAGGGGTGGGGAAAGCCATTTAGATGAGCTTGGCTCACTGAGCTACTCCTGATCTGCCAGATTACAGTGTCCTAAATGTGATACAGTGTTATTATTCTGTGTTCTGTATTTAAAATCAGGAGTGATTTAATCTGGCTCTCTGCCACCCTACTTACTGACATGTTGACACCATGTAAATAATGCATAGCTGTGTGACCACACTACTTTCATTCTACATGCTGAGAGAAACAGACAACGCTTGCCATTATTATTACCCATATCTCAGATACCTTCGAAATCTGCAAAATTAACATAAAAAGTCATTTAAACATTTTGTAGTTCATTCCTTCATTAGGACTCCAAGGGAACCTGTGCATCCACTGTGATTAAAAGCAGAGGCTGCTGATTTACATCTCACATCCTTGAAAAGTCTCCCTTCTAAGAATGTTGCTAAATAACTTTTTTAACTGACACAAAAATTTCAATCAGCAAGATTTTCCTCTGTACAGTGTTGACTGAAATGCCACCATTTTAGAAGAAAGCCCAAGAAGTAACAAACACAGTCCTAGGCTGCAAAATTCTAACTACCTAATTAATATCAGACACTGCTCCCTGCTAGCTTTAGCCAGTCTACTTCTATTCTTCTGATCCTGTCAAAATGCAAACATACCGATGTCACCATGGCATGCTCATTAAACCAAAAAGAAATTGTGGTTTTCACTGGGCACTTCACTTGTAAAGCAAAGATAGCACATCTGATGCAACACCTATCTTTTATGTGACCATCCTTTACCACCCAAATGTCATACAATCTCAGTCATATTGACAGCAGACAGCAACATATTCTGCTTTTCGCAGGGCTTCTAACAAGGTTGAAAGTTATTATCTCGGTGGTCCACAAGTATCATTAATACACCCTCCTTTCCAATCCTGTGGACTCCCAAGAGAAGTTGAGTGATTCTATTTTTACCTTTCTATCATCTAAAACAGCAGAAAACTTGCTCAAGTTCTTCATTTCACTGAGTCTATGCTGTCAGAGAAGGATCATCATATGCATTCTTCCTGTGAAGACACACAGGAGTCAGGAGAGACAGCAAAACACAACAAAAGAGGGAAAATAAAAATAAAGTCTTTATAGCTTAGAAGTTGGGATGGCTGTGTTACTGTGGAGAACTCACCTCAGTCCTCACACTGTGGCCAGCGCTGGGGAATTGCACTCATGTAGATAAGAAGTTCCCTGCTGACTTCACATTCTAAAGCCTGAAAAAAAGAATATCTGGCTCCAAACCACTGAATTGTGTACCTAGACCATAATTTCTCAGGGAAAATCAGATATACTGCTCAAAAATACTTTTCCCAAATAAATTCCTTTACAAACTTCAGAAACCAGCAAAGGTAAAAAAGACAGGGAAGGTTCTTTTTTTTTCAGTTCCTATGAGGCAGTCAGAGCACAGAGAAATTTGGTTTATTTCTGCTCAAGGATGAATACATTGGACAATATTCTGTACTTGTCCACATTGTTCAAAAGGATCAGCATTTTGAGTGTCCCAGACCAAGACCAATTCTTTCTGTTTTCTCCATTAAGAAGATCAGGAATCTTGTGGTCTCTTTTTAAAGGAATGTCTTTGTCCAGAATCTTGCCTCAGAGATTTATTTCAACTCTGTTATTTAGAACAGAAAAGAACACTGGAATGACTTCCTAATTTCTTTAGTAAAGCTGTTCTCAATCTACTTTATTCCAAGCATTTTTATAGACAGTTTCTTACATGATGTTCTACTCTGAAGCTCTGTAATTATACACTGGTGAAACTTTCCCTTGACTGGAACAGATTTGTAGTAACTCCAGTAAGCTGAAAGGAAAAGTTTGAGAAAAAGAGTAGGCTGGTTGAGAAGACAACTTACTGTTCAAGGTGTGAAGCCTGTGCTGACAGTTGCTATGAGTAATATAGGTGTCCCTCACTCAGAAGTGAGAAAGCCTATCTTGTAGAGGTTTTCTACATTTTTTCTTCTGCCTGAGGTTTAGATTTCACAAGACTAACTAGATGGTCCTTGTCTAGGAAACCATGGTGGTAAAGCCTGATGGTGTCTGTGCGACAGCTGGAAAAAATGAAAACTGGAAAAGAATAGTGGCTGAATAGCAGGAACTAAAGCCCATTGAACTAGACAAGTTAAATATAAAACATTAACAAGGATTTAACCCACCACAGGCAAAAATGCCAAATGTATGTGGACATATTGCTTGAAATTCATTCAAAGCTTCTTTCGTCAAGGTTTTTTCTCTCCCTTCTCAATTGAAGTCTTGTGAGAATACTATTAGATTCAGAGAATTCTTCTAAATTCTTGTTGCTAGATATATACCCATATAGACAAGAATAAATTAATTATACCAAACAAGTCTGGTGCTAGACAAGTAGAAAGTAAAAATAGCACCACTTGCACATTCTTACTAAGAGCCTGTTCAGCAGTCAGCAGCACTGCCTGAGCGGTCAACTATAAAAACCTCCCATTATGTGGCAACCTGATTTGTTTCCTCTACCAAAACGTCCTATTTAAGCAACCTAAAACGTGCAGGTAAGTCTCCTATTTTGGGTAGCTGAAAGTGCATCAACACTGAAAGAGCAAAATCTGGGCAAATGTGAGCTACTGGCAGCAGTAATGAGTCTCCTCAAGAGGAAATGGCATCGTCCTGTCATCTTCCACATCCTCTTGGTGGTGGAGGGGAACGAAGGAGGAACACAGAGACTCTGCCACATTCAGAGGCAAGATCTGCAGATAGTGAGGCTTTCTTGCAGTATATCTGATGTCCATATTTACAAACCTGAGCATGTGCAGTTTCACGGAAACATTCAGAAGGGAAGATAGAAACAATGTGCAGGACATGCATGACTTTTTTTCTGTGGCAGCTGAGAAGCATGTGCTGGATGCCAGGCTGATGGGGCAGCACCAAGAGCTGTGACATGCAGTCAGTGACACCTTCAGAGCTGTGGCAAGAAGCTGTGTGTGGGGACACATGTATGTACATGAGCCCACTTGCAGCCCAGTGGCAGTTAATTTCCTTGCTCATAAATTGTGTCATTTGGAGATCAGTTTCAAGTGACACCCAAAATAGCAATTTTTAATACACATAATGATTATTGCCTCATCCCTACAGTATTTTGAACACTGCTTGTGCTAAACAGTGCTAGCTGTTTGGGTCTTGTTTTTTTCTACTGTCAACATTTTAGTTTTCACATCTAAAAAGCATGCACAATTCCACAGTGGTGTAATCTCTGCTTGACTGTTTACAATTCCAGTGTTACACACTTTTTTATCTGCTCACTTTGTCTAATGTGGCTTGATGATTTCACTCTGCGTTTTCCCTTAATGATTGTGTACATCAGATAGCAGATATTAATATTTCCCTTCCATCATATGACACATTTTCATAACATGCAATGACAACGTGGCAAACTTACTTTTGCAACAAATTAGCCTTGATCTACTCTACAGGATTTCTAATAAACTAGTGCTAATTTTTACAGCAGAAATTAAGGAATTCAAGGTATGAACAGTACTGTGCTCGCAAATACTAAATCCTATGTGTTACATTTCTGTAGGAAATCTGTACCCACTCAAATGGTCTGAAAATTCATTTGCTATTTATTCTGAAACAGCCTCTTTAAAACTATCTTATCTGCTTTATCTCTGTGCTAGCCTACTGAGTTGAGTGCTGCTTTGGAAGACATTGCTGTGAAAGGAGACCATGCATGCACCAGTGTGCTTGAAAGCTGTCGAACAGTCCATCCATCCATCTTCTCTTTTACAGTATGTGAACAATGGGGAAATCACAGGCTTACTGGGATTGCACTGAAAAGTGGTGAATCAGGGTTTCATTTAAAATTTGTTGAGCATGCTAGGCCGTAACTTTAAAGGTGTACAGTGTTCCTGATAAATGTACAGTTGGCTTTCTGTAAAGAGCTTAGGTACCTTAGCTCCACTTCAGCTCAAGCTGAGTGCTTTAAAGCTCCTTAAAGTTACAACAGGCAACAGCTTAAATGGTGAAAGCTCAGAAGCCCTTAAAAATCTGAACTCCAGTTCTTGATGACCAGTGGTCTTAGCCTGTCAGCTCAAATCATTCTTGAACTCTGTACTGTCTGAGTGTTACCTACCTACTCATTACAACTAGGCCATTACCACCCACCCCAACAGTAGCTGAGAAGTAATGGATGAGAAGTATCCCTCCTGGCCTGTATCTGAAGTCAGGACATAGAAGTAAAGAAGCTAACCAGACCATCATAACCATCCTAGCCCTCCAGTTTTACCATCCTTCATACCTCTAATTAATCTCTTTCTGATAGTCTTTCCTTAGGTTTGGTATGAGTGATCTGACAACATGCAGATTGCTGTGAAAAGATGTCATGTAACAATCTTTCATTCTAAGAGCTTTTTTTTGTATTTAACTCTAAATGGAGTGGGGGGTTTAAATTTCAAGAAAATGTAAGCAATGTTCTAAACTAAGATCAACATGTCTGAAACTATAGCATAGTTTCTGTAGTTTTAATCCAGTTAAAATAAATAATATTTTTTTAAATACTTACTAGGAACAATTTTTTTAGAAGACAAAAGAATTTGTGCTTTTAAGATTATATCAGTAAAAGATCTATCAAACCAAAGTGTTTTCCTTTTCCATTCTGACTAACACATACACTATTTGGGGTAGAAAATTGGCAGGAACTCTGCTGGATTATCTCTACACTGACTGGACTGATTTATTTATCCTTTTTTGATAGATGGATGTCTAGCCAAGCCCTGAATATCTTTAGTGGTGCTGATTCCAAAGCTTCATTTAGCAGTTGATTTCCCTGGCTATGAGTCCTTATGTTTATAAACTTTTCCCTGATACCTAATTATCCCATCACAGCACTTAGGGACACTTCTCTTTTTTTCCTTTCCTTCTTTCTTGTTATCTTCTGAGAAAAATCAAATATAATCTCTTTTGCATTTCCTTTCAATTGTGGACAATAAGAGATGACTTTAAACTTCCTGGAATTAACATGATTAATTCAGCATCATACTGTGTGTCTTATTTTGCAAGCCTACTATCACACTTATTACATAGCTCAAGATTTAGCCAACATTTTAAAAGCAAGATACCTAAACCAGTTACACTATTTCAATGAATAAATTATCATAAACAAGACTACAGTTTTTGCTTCTCATTCTCTATATTACTATGGATTATGTTGTACAAATGGTTACGCAAGCTGATTATGTGGACCTTTCATCAGGCTTGAAAATGTAAGAGTTTTTAGGGTTGAAAAGTATCAGCACTGCAGAAAAAATAACATTGATTGTTTAGACAACAGTTGGAAAGACTAATTCCAATTCAGCAAAGAAATCAAATAGTAGATCAGTATCACTGTTAAGCCCACTGAACTGGGAGGCTGGCATCTCTGTGAATGCTACACAACAGTTAAGTAGGTCCAGGGAAGGAGAGATTTATTTTAAAGGGAGTGAGGATGAGAAATGTGAGAAAACGAGCAGTGGGCTGCAAAGTAGTGCTTTGAAGAGCTGCTGAAAGGAAGACACTTTTAGGAGCTGAAGAAGGGCCTAAAACTGGCTAAGGAGTTTGGGGGAGCTGTTTGTACACTGGGAAACTACAGCAGATTCTGTTAGCCATGCAGCAACAGGCTGTGTCACTCAACAGCAGTTCAAGGCTGAGGACGGTGGGAGGAAGGAGGCTGACCTGCATCCTCAATGAAGGGAAAGAGGACATAAGTTAATTTCTTTCTTCCAAACAATTCCTACCTGCTAACAGCTTCTTCTTTCCTATGTGCAGAGTTTTGTCCATTCCTCACAAGCTGCCCAGGCATGGTCCTCAGCAGAGCATAGTAAATCTTCCTCTGGATAAATTCCCTTAGGTGCTTCAGAACACAAGCCCTAGCCTGGATTTTCACAAAACTATCATTAAATCAAAAGTAGTACCTGATAGCTTCTGGCAATCCCACTAAACACCTGTTTGCCCTAAGTGTCTTTGGCCACCTGACTGCAAGTGCCCCAATAGGTCATAGCAGCTTTATGGATCAGACAACAGGATGTGTGAACACACATGGAAAGATAGATCACAATGGTACAACTCTGGGAGTCTTTTCCATGAACAGGATGAGAACTTGGTTCAGACTGTGTTTGCTCAGGCTTCCAGACACATCTCATTCTCATCAAATATGCTCATATGACTAATAGGAGCTGTACCAGAGTGTCCTCCATGCAGTCATTAATCTAATTTGCTAAGGCATTCTCACACTACTAACCTGGCATGCAACTTTCTAGTTACCATGTGCTTGTTTACATTTTATCAGTAGTTACACAGTATCAGTTGTGCCAAGACCATTCAAAGAGTTTTGACCATTTCTCTAGTTCAGTGCCAACCACAAGTAACTCAGCCAATTCCAATTATTCATCTGGGCATTCATCTCTCGTAGGGACAATTAAATAGGTTGGTTTAGAGTACAAATGCTATGGCCACTGACTAGAATACTCACATTAGCCTCAGAGCTGAGCTTGTTTGCCAGGTGGCTTTTAGACACTATAGAGTTTCTTCTGAGCTATGAACCCTTTAGCCCCTCCATGTGCATCTGGATCAGTGTCTCCAAGGAGCAGTTATTTCTGCTTCTCATGACTGCTATCATCAAGCTGAGGATTATCAAGTTCTTCTTTTCTCTATAGGACTGTCGCTTTTAGGACGTGGGAAATGTGGTTCCTTTTTTAAATGAAGGAAGTCTGAGTAATTCTGAAAAGCCACGAAGACCAAACTCTGCATATATACTTTTTCCATCATCTTACATAATTTCAGCGTTTGAAATAACCTTATTAAAATCACAGAGCTTTTAGGCAACCAAGTCCACCTAGGGGAATTATTTTCCTGAGACTGAGGACAAAATTCCCCAAATCAGAATAGTGCACTTGAAAATTTCCTTGAGGCTATAAGAATCTGTTGTGCCTCCATCTGCCTGCTCAATAATTTGCTGCTAAGTATTACTACTGTATACAATCCATTTGGCAGCACTGCTTCCAGGCTGAAGAGCCACTAGATTGCATCTGACATCTAGAAAAGTTCTGCCTTGCTGGACTGCCTATTTTTCATTTAGCTTTGCAGTTTCCACTGGCTGGCTGTAAAATGCCACATACCTAGCTCACCATCTGAATCCTGCAGCTGAAGTCTTCGACAGAACTAGACAGGAAAGCCTGCTCTCAGGTGGAACCATTCCCATTGATGTGCAGTTTCGAGGAATGCCACTTGGAAATAAATCCTGTATAAAATGTATGCATGGCCATGAGGACAGCTGGTGCTGATGCCAGTTGTCATTTGGGTTCTATCTACTTCAGCCATTGCCAGAACATTGAAGCATGGGCCAGAGCAAGCTCACCAGGGTTCAATGAAAACAAAAGCTGGGCAAAGTAACCTTGAGGAAGCAACTGGGGACTATCTGTGTAGATGTGACCATCCCTCTGGCTACACAAGGTACCCACCTGAATCTGCCTAGGAAGCAAAGTACCTTAAGCACACCTTAGGGAGTCAACAGATGCATGGGAGATCCAGGAGCAAGTAGCAGGAAGAGATAATCAGCTCACCCCTGGTCCACAGAGAGGTATGTTGATGCTGAACCTCTCAGTTCCTGGGACAACTTGGCAGCATCAATTCCAGCAGCAGATCTGGGTGCCAGTACATCATGCTGTTCCTCACTTACTGACCAGAACACCTTGCTGGGAGGTTTACAGTGCTCTCGAACTAGGCTAGCCAGCCCTCTGGTCCTGCTGAGTCCCTCACAGCCTATGGTCTGGTACCTGAACAGCACTTGCTCCTACTTCACATGGTATGGCAGCGAAGGTTTTAAAGCCAGAGTCATGTAGTAAAAAAAGGGAACACTGTTAGTGCTTTTTTGGACCTTGCCACCTCCAGACCAAACCAGACTGGTTTGGTAGTAAGTATGGCAACATTTCAAGCACAAGCTGCTTTTTTCATGTCTTTGCAGATGATGGGAGGTATGTTTTTAAGCAGATGAAAGGAAAAGACCAACTAAATTAATCTAAATACCTGCTAGTAGGGCTCAGGCGAATCAAGTTCTAATCTGAATGAACTGCCAGGGAGACCAGAAAAATTATTTACCTACATCATTTAAATGAAAGCAATTGCTGACAACACTACTTTAAATTTACAAATCTCCTTATAGCCAGGATTTTAACAGAACTTAGTCTAAACCTAACTCTGACCATTTAAGTCTATGGTAAAACTTCCAACTGACAACTGCAGAAGCAGGATGAGGCCTCATGGAAAAATTTTTAAAGAATTTTTAAACTTTCACATCAATGCTTCAAAGAATTTTGCAAGCACATACACCTCAGAGGATTTATATTGCTGATGTAGATATCATAGGAACTGTAAAAAATCCTAACATGTTTCATCAGGTTGTAATGGTCGCATATTTTAGGCAAAAATAAAAATAAAATCAATAGACATGACAGAAGATACAGAAAACATTCAAAGTTTCCTTACTTTTCTATATTACAGAGGTCAGAAAGACAAAGAGATTCTTCTCCCTGAAATGCTTAACATTCTCTCTCAAAAAAACCCCAACAAAGTATGTAGAACTACACAGGTGATTTTCAGCATGTGACCTCAGATAAATAACAGTTCTTTGGGAAAATGAAGAAATAGTATATAAAATAATATTTTTTTTAAAAAACAACAACAAAAAAACATAAACAACAGCCACAGAAGAAAAACAGAAATTAGACAGTGAAACAAATGGCATTGAAGCAGATTTCAGGAAACATCTTTTCTTTCCCAGTGTCACATTCCAAGATATTTTTAAATCAGATATTGAAAACAGATTCCCATACAATTCTTAATTAGTTACAGTAGCCACCGGCGTTCGTGGTTCCTAACATGTGGCAAAAAATATAATATTTCTAACTCAAGCCATGTCATACTGGTATTTTACCAGCAGTCCTCATGCTATTGTTACAATTCCATTATTTTCAGAGCATCTGATTCTTTCTGAATGTAAGAACACAGTGTCTCCCTTTCTAATATTAAGAGCAAGCAGCATAATCATAACTGTGGCTCTTTTCATTCCACTATTTCAAGGGACTTTGATCCTTACCCCTGATGTTGTAGCTGGAGATCAGAAGGTGACTCTGGAGTCAGGCAGTGGTAGGCTCACTGTAGGGCCTAGAATGGAAAAATCAGCAAAAGGCAGTAGTTCCCAAACTTTATGGAGCCGTGCTGGTCTTGCACATGAAAGCCTTACACATCTAATTGCCTTCCTGTAATTTAATTTGCATGGCAGCCATGCTGCTCCCAAGCATCTCCAGGGCAGCAGCTTCCTCACTCCAAAGCTGGGATCCCAGCTGGTACGCTGCTCTGTAATGCCTCTGGAGGCGACAGCTTCCTGGGATGATCCCTGAGCAGGGGTGACTGTCCCCCATAGTACCCAGGGAGACAGATGCTCCTCTGGAAAGCTGGTCCTTCCACTGCCACTTGAGGCTGTGCCCACAGAGAGAAAGGGGCACAGCAAGGGATAACCTGATACGGATGCTCCCACACACAAGCCAAGTCCCACAGTGCCTGTGAAGTGTGGCACATTGCAGTCCTTACCCCTGTGATTTGCATCAGATTCAGGTGTTGGGAATCCCCACGCATCAATGCAGCACATGAGATTTTGTTTTAAAGTGATAAAAAAGAATTCTTCATCTGTGAGACACTCAATTATTTAGTGAAACTTACTGTTCATACAAAACACACTGAAATAAATCGTGTTAGCAAAACCTACCTGGTTTCACAAGCAACTTGTATCCAATATGTAATAGTTTAAGACCAATTAAACACTTCATTTAAAAATGGAGTAACTGGAAAATTCTGAGGGAAAGAAAGCTATAAAAGAGATTTGGACTATCCACTGAATGGCAACAGAGATCCTGAAAGAGATTTTTTTAAACTTGCTGCAAAGCTACATCAGCAGTTTAAAAAAAAAAAAAACAAAAACAAAACATTCCTAGGTAGTTATTAGGAAACAAAGCAGAGTTACACATGAAAGTTTAAAACAAGTGTTACTGTCAGTCATGCAGAACAGTTCAGAAGAAGTTGCAAAATCCTAAAGAGGTGCCATCTACAGCACTGGATGGGCTTTTTGTTCTGCATCAGCAGTGCTAAGGCTATGCAGTGGGTAACTACAAATCTCCAAAAAAATTCAGTTTGGGGATGACCAAGCATGGTTATAAAACTGAACAGGAAAGATGGTGATGGGTGAAAGATGAAATCTGGCAAAGCTAAGGAATTATGTTTCAAAATAAACATACTATTTTTACACACACACAAAAATATTGAGTTGTTTTTTATTTCATTTCAAGTTAACCTGAATCGGTTTGTTCGGGGGGGTTTTCATCAATATCACCTTTCTTTACATTCCCTGCAGTTCAAGGTAAGGAAAAACAAACAACAACCTCACCAACAGCAGGGAAAGGCTCATTCTAGGACACACAGGGTTAGTTATCTGTCTTCTGCATAAAATACAATACAACAGTAGCTAGCAAAGTCCTGCTGGCTGGGCTGTTGCAAATGCTGCTGGCAAGCTAAATACTTTGGAATAACCTCTTGCCTTACAGCAATTATTAATGCCCTTCAAATGCAAATTCTACTTTTCTTAATCCAAAATCGGAGTTCCTGAAGATCATGGTATGTACCTGGATTGAAAGTTGTGAGTTTTATTTATATTAAAATTATTTTTTAAATTTAAATGCTAGATTTAAAATTAAACATTTTATTAACATGATCTGATGTTTACCAAATTTCACCACCACAGTCACAAATAAAATTGTAAGATCTTGGACCCTCTTTTTCATGAATAATCTGGGAAATTCACAGAAATAAAACTAACCCTAAGATCACAGTGCCCATTGCCCTTCCAAAACCTCAGATGTCCAAGCTCAGTGCATTTATTTTCTTGCAGGGACATCAGCAGTATATTTAGCACTAGGGTGGAAATAGGGGAAGTTGGACTAAAAGACTCATATTACATATTGCAGTTCTCATATTCCCACTCTTGTGCTGCTCACGGATTAATGGTCTGCTCATTTCATGGTCTCTTTTGAATCATTTTGACAGACAAATGCTTCTCTACCTAAAACTCAGGACAGCTTTAGGATGCTATACTAGATGTGCAGATACTGTGATTCTTAACAAGAAAGGAAAAGAGGCCTTCCTCAGAAAGTGGTACTATTTTTGCCAAAAGAAAGTGGGGTTGGTTGGGTTTTTTGTGTTTTGCTTTGTTGGGTTTTTTGGTTTTGGTTTTTTTTTTGGTTGGTTGGTTGGTTTTTTCTGAAGCCACAATGAGCATACGAAGCAGCAAATGAAAGGGGAATTAACTGTACATACAATAAACACCATCATTTCTGCTGCCTATGTTCAACATAATTGTAACACAGAGTTAGCCTGTATGAGAGCAGGTGAGGCTTCAGACATACACAGAGTTAAATATAGAGACACTGGTGAGATACTAAAAGCTGAGAGGTTGCTGCTGACCACAGAGAGCAAATCACAATTAAGTACACATCTTTGTGGGAAGGTTGCCAAGGAAAAACCAGGGAGAGGCAGTCGTCACTGCAGCTTTGCCTGTGCCAGGAAAAATGGAGTTGCTGTAACTGACCAACAGAGCAATTTCACTCAGAGGACAAAGCAAATCAGAGCTAACAAGACAAATCAGGAAACGATCTCTGAGGAGGAGTTCGAAGCACAAAAGTAGAAATGCAGCTTAGGACTGGGGCCACTGGACCATTACTGGCTATTGCTGTAGCATGGTGTTATTTTTTGCACAAAATCAGCTTTGCAGACTAAAGACAGAAAAGCAGAGGGAAAAAACTTCACATGTAAAATTACAGAGGAGAAACCAGGGGGACTGTAGAAGCAAAAAAAACCAAAAAAACCCCAAAACTTTAAGCAGCACTTTTACATTTTTTAAGAGTGTACTGAGATGAACTGAAACCATGGAGGTACAGTGATAACAGCAGTTAACACAATCAAGAATAACCCCCTAGAGCTGGATTTCCCCAGCAGGAAAAGGAAAGCCAAAGGTAATAACACTGGCCACAGTGTACCCAATAATGAGAAAAAGATGAAAAGAATCACAGCTTACCATTCCCTGTACCAAACTCAAAATTGAGATTTATTCTACCAAGGGTCACAAAATGAAAGGAAGGGCAATGGTAAAAGCTAACAGCAGCAGGAGGATGTCACATCCTACAGTATTTCAGTAATTCTTTGCTTCCTTACAGAGAAACCGTCTGGTCCTGCATTAACCAGACTACTCTGACTTTTAAATCTGGTCAAAATACCTTTAGAAGTTTTCTACCAATCTGTTTCTTTACCAGTCTTTGCTGGTAATACATGGTACTAATAACACCTATTCTTGATAATCCAGAGAAGTGGCTGCCACCTGTAGCCTGAACATGGTCAGCAGCAGTGATGTATTTCTGCCATTTAAACACGGTGGCATCTAAATAGAGACCTTCTTCAGTACCCATCTCTCGTGTACCCTGGCAAGAGACTTGCTTCCAAGAATGCTTTCATGGTTGGTTAATTTTGTTCCGGGTCCAATGTTAGCTCCAGTTCTCCTCTCTACCACCACAAGTTAGCAGTTCTCTCCTTTATAATTTTTGGAGTGGTGAGTTAGACCTACGGGTCTTCTCTTGGGAGATTTCCCTTTCCTGTTCCACCCTCTATCAAAATGCTGATGGTGGCACTTCACAGGGGGCAGCAGTGTAAAGAAAACCATTAAAATGATGTCACAAGCATGGTACAGAAGCCAAACTCATTCATTAGTTCAAGGTCTCCTTTTCACTCAAATACTGTTTGATAGTGAAAAAAGTTTGGGACCCAGAATTTGCTCAATAACATAAACAAATATTTCCACATGGTTCCCATAAACTAACAATCCAGGAACAACACTCAAGAGTTTAATTGCACAAAAGGCAACACCACAACCTTCTCACTCTTGATGTCCTCTGTTAACACCGAGTCTCAAATCACCTGCAAAAACGATACCCCAGTGAAAAAGCAATCAGTCCTGACCTTAGCCTACATTTGTCTGCATGGTATTAACACAAAGTTGAGAAATCTGAACCATCTTATAAAAAAAGAAGGCATTGAAACCATTTGGAAGCACACAAAGTACACAAGGAGGCAGTAACCTTTTTCATGAGCCCCTTGCTAGTCTGACCATGGACAAGGCCACAGGACTGAAGCAGAAACTGATTAAAATAAATATGCATGGGCATATATGTGAATGTTTATACGTATACATACACATTTCAAGTATGTGCTAAGGAAAGAAAGGATGTAGGGAAGACTTTTAAAAAGGTTTTATACAGGGCAAGCTTAAGGAAGTCAGGGACAAATGCTCTTGGGTAAACTCATCTGAGATTAAGAAAAAAAGGAAACGGTCCCCTTTGATGCAGGAGTTTAGAATAGGTACAGCTGCATTGTACAGAAACAGGAACTCAATAATAAAAGCACTCTGATGTGGCATTTACCCCAAAACATCAGTGAGTAAAAATAAATACCCATCCACAGAGTTTAGGCTAATTCTGTTGCAGCTTGAATCACTTTAAAGCATCACAAGAAGATCTGGAAATTAGGCTTCTAGAGACTACTTAGGGTTGCAGCAACCAGTTACTGGACAGTTTTGTCTTTTAGGTAGTTGAGTAAAACATGAGTTGGGGGGCAGCATCTGTAGGTGACAAAGTTCTGCATTAGGAACCAGATATTAAAGAAAGATCAGTGTCCTGAGCCAGGACCTGTATCACACATTCTTTGATGTTTTCCTATCTTTTGCTTATTAAGGCTGTTTGCATGGATTGCTACTGTCCTAAAGTCACACAAACTGAAGTCCCCTTGTTTTTACTCATTTGAGCTACTTTTTTCCAGTCCAGTACAGCTGTCAGTCAGGGTGTGATCTCTTTGAGAGCAACAAATGAACCAGATGCATAGTTCAATGGCCAGACACTTCAAGTCATAACAAGCTAGTGAAGCGAGCTAATTTTGCTTGCAAAAGAATTAGCCTTTATTAGCCACTAATACCACTTTTTGCCCCGCATAGCCCTTTAACCAGCTGCAGCTCCATTGACAACACATTTTGGAAAGATTACTAGTGGCACGTCTGGTTATGGAAAGCTTAGAGGGCTTTCTAGAGCAGCCAACACTTAGTAGGACAGCAGAGGAATGAACTTAAACTGCCACACTGGAGGTATTCATATGGGATAAATCTGGTCAGTTGGACCACAAATTCTGCAAGGCATTTTTGCCTTTGTCAAATTTTTATTATATATTCATCATATATCTAGATATGCAGTATAAGCCATGTATATTAATAATTTCATTAACCAAGTCCAAAGGTGATGGGAAACATGTATGGAATTGCATATATACATTCTTTATATATAGTCATACATAAATATGTGTTTATGTCATCATGTATAGTCCTGGTTTTGGAGTTATTGGTTCTTTATATTTTTTCACTGTCTCCATTTCTGTAGATTTGAGGGTAGTCAATAGCCCAGCTGCATTCATAGACTCTAATTTCAGATATATTTTATATGAATTATATGAATTTATATGAATTTCTGTGATTTGCAAACCCTGGTTAAACCCAGCATACTTACATTTTTTCATATGAAAATTTCAGATTACAGTGATGCCATACAACTCTGTGATACTGCTGTAGATCAAAATCACAAATTAATTTGCTAATCTAGAGGATTAGATGACAGATCAAATCTGTTTTAACCAGCTGTTGGCTGTTAACCAGCTGTGGCACTTCCTACACAGAAAAACAGTAGAAGATTGTAAGGTCCTTACCAGCTGAGCACAGGCAAACTCACTTGATTTATTTCAGAGTTCAAAGTCCAAGTAAGTAGCCATATTGGTTTTTACTCTGAATAACACTTAAAGAATGAAGTACAAGGATGCTGCACAGGTTGCAACGCTGAGAGAGAGAAAAGAAAAAAATCTCAAAAATTAATAGTGTATTAAATAATCCACTTGCAAGTTTTCATTAATCATAGTCTACCTTCGAAGAGGAGGGAGAATAGCAAGTATGATAGGTTCTCAGTCAAACTGTTTAGGTGGGGAACCCAAACCAGTTGCATTTTTAGTAACTATAATCATAAGAAAGATTCATGAAGGGAACTGCTGCCCAGAAGTATTAAAAGGGACAGTAAAAGAAAGGCAGGGAGATTACCTTATTCAGAGCTGTCTACCATAAAAAAAATTAAACAGGCCATGGAACCCCACACACTGAGAATGTGTCTCAGTCACTGGAAGGAACAGTCCTGCTGTTTCAAGGACAGCATCACCATCACCAATGCCTTTCTCATAGCAGCAATGAGTCTCCCAGCAGGTGAGACCCCATGTGAATTTTTTTTTATTTTTTTTTTTAATCCAATAAATAAAGAATAGATTCTGAAAGGACGTGTTTTCCTGGAATATAACAATAATGTGGAGCAGCAATTAGCGTGTTCTGGTACAACAGATGCTCAACACTCTGAATAAAAAGAACAAAGGAGACTGAATTATTTCCTTTAATGTAAGTGATATTTTCTGTGGATGAGAGGCATTGTTAGCAGCAGTTCTAACATCAACTTCTCTTAATTTAGAAAATAGTAAGATTAAGCCTCCTTGGGACCAAATTGGAAATTCCAAAGTAAATATTACAGCGTGGAGCAGCTAAAACATGGAATGAAACAATGATTTACCTGTCTTAGGTAGGATTTATGAAAGAAAGGAAGTCTTTTCTCACCAAAAGTGTACCTGGGCAGAGGGAGCCAATCCAACCAGGCTTTGCCAATAGAAATAAGAAATATATATCCCTTTGGACAGAATAAGGAGTGGTGCTTTTCTTCCTTCTGTCACATGCCTGCATGGCTTTAATAAAGAAACCCATGAGTATACATCGTATCAGTGGTTGCAATAGAAAGCATTTGCCTTTGACTTTCCTTCTCATCATGTTCCACAAAGTCTACCATAATGGATTCTCAGCCCAGAAGTTGCTAATTAATGCAGTTGCAATCACCCTCTTTTTATTAATAGATTGGACTGTCTAGAAAAGAGTAACCCCTTTAAAATTTCTCTTGAATGGTATAGAAAAAGTAAAGAATCCAGTAGACAAAACCCCAAACATCCCATAGAAATGCAATTCCTCTCCCATTTCAGCAACACCAATTTTTCTCAGCAGTGCCACAAGCCACCTCTACCTTTGAGTTTTTACTGCACTTATAACCACAGAAATACCAACATGAACACTGGGCTGGTCTTCTAACTGGGCAATGGTTTATACCACCCAAAGCAAATCTGAACAACGTGGCAGCTCAGCTGCTCCTATTAACTGGTGCTACCCAGGAAGGCAATAAGGATGGAGAAGAAACGTGCAGGAAAAGCTGCAAGCAAATACCTTCCTTTTCAATTCCTTTTGCAAACAAACTGTAGCTATTCAAGGGTACACCTGCTTTGTGCAGACAAACAGAAAGAAACCAAAATATTTTAAAAAGGGCATCTGCTGCAGAGTAGCAGGAGCAGAGATTCTCATCAACTCTAGAGAAGCTGGCTAAGATACTTCTTAGAAAAAGCAAAACAACAAACAAATAAACTCAGTAAGGTAGTTAAAACTAAGGTGAAGATAAACAACACTTCCTATCAGTGCAACACACCTACAACCAGAGGGGAGTGGTAGCTAAGCAGAGAAGCCACACAGAGAAGCCAGATACCATGCCCACAGCAAACACTGGCCCTGAGAACACATTTGCCATGTACCACAGGCAAAATAAGTGTCATCTGCACTGTGTGATGCTGCCAGAGATACTGACAGTCTCAGCAAGTTTCTGGATTTGATGCATCAGGCACTGAGTTGCCATTGACCCACATGGAAAGGACGAATCTGAAAGGAGGGATTATGATTGGCACAGGCAACTTGGATTCAATCTGAACGATGGTAAAAATCGAGCTCAGATTTTTTGCTTGTATTTCCTCTCCCTCCTCCCCCCTGTCCCCAGAGCTCTTGTGATTAAAGAGTGGAGAACAATGTCAGATCTCCCACAGAGTCAGCACAGCATGAGACAGGGAATCTGTGATAAAGCAATTTTATGGATATATGCTTTCGAATGAAATCAAAACTTCCCTAGCACTGCAGCCCTTCTGCTCCCAAGATTTTTGCAGCTTCTAGGGGTTATTGGCAGTTACCTAAGGATTTATTTTTTAAAATATCAGGAAAACTGCATTTTCCTGGGTCTGTCATAAACAATCAGTCATGGCCTAGTGTGGGACACTGCACTGCCAGGCACCCAGGCAGTCTGGGAGTACAGAGGTTCTGCAGCTGGGGCTGGAGCAACAAAGGAGATTTTGCAGTCCCCTTATCTCCCAGGTGGCCAGGTCCTGGCCACAGAAAACATGCAGTTGTGCTTATATCAGGGTTTTAATTTGGGATGAGTGCGGTTACATGAAATATCTGCAGAGGATCTTCCTGCCACCTGCCCCAGAAAATGAGTGCTTAAATTATTTGTCCCAGGTCATACTAGCAGAGCATCTTGGCTAGCAGTTGCAAGGACATTTAAGAAGGTTATCAGATTACCAAATACTTAACTGATGATTATTCTGCAAGTGCCCTCTCTAGTCACCACACCCATCATACAACCATCATCTATGGCTTACCAGCTAGAAACTTCAAATTTTGAAAACAGAGGTTGTTGACCAGTAAGCCACACGTGCTCACCTCCAACCAGTCAAACTCTCTGTCACAAGCAGAGCTGGAGTGCAGCACTTGTGCACCTTGACTTGCAGTGAGGCACCAAAAAGCACTTTCAGTCAAACACCACTACGTTGTGTTCATCATGTATTACCTTGGTGCTTATGTCATTCAAGCTTCCTCATAAATTGTTCGCTAAGGCTTTTTGGCAATGGTTTCATGTTATAAGGCTTCTTTTTATATCCCCTGCTGCCTCTTTCAGGCCCTATCCACCCATTCCTTGCAACTATTAATAAAAAATCCCTTCCTCCAGCTGTGAGAGCAGGCTTTGCAGCCTGTTTTTAAGCTATTGTTGCACTTTTAACAATTAAGACTTCACAGCTCACACTTCATTATTTTCCTCCTTGAATCCAAAGTGCATTTTTAAAGGAGCTATGTCAGCTGGCATTCAAAAAGCTAAAACCTACAGAAATGCTTCCAGGATTTAAAAAAAAAAAAAGAAACAACAAAACCCAGAAACAAAAAAACATCAGCTCCAGTATTTCTTTTAAATTAACTTTCTTCTGAAACTTAAACAGGACTAGATTGTATTAGCAAGAAAAAAATTGAGAGAAAAGCTAAATCTAAGCCAACTACCCTGACAGCACCCATGCTCATGCTGTCCTTTTTAAAAGGTTGTCCTCACATTAGCTAGATTCACCCACACAATGGACAGAAAGATGGAACATGTAGGTTATTTATGCATTATAATACATATTCTGTAGTTATGACATCAACTCCCCATATTGAACGGTCAGCACTGATCTCGCCACCATCTTAGCAGAAAAACACATCTGAATTGAAGACAAAGCCCTAAAGCAATTATGATATTACAGAAGAGAAGTGCAGAGTCAGGGTGCTGTCACACTGCACAGCTTTGCTTACTTTAGCCTGGATCACAGCAGGGTACACATTCCAGGTTCCAGCACAGCAGTACCCAAATATGCTGCCTCAGTTCAGCAAACCAAAGACCAGACACTGAAATGATGAAGACTGAACAAGGATTTTGACTGCATCTTTATTTTCTTGTGTTGTTTTTCTGTGCCATATCAACACACCACATGGAAAGCTCAGTTTTTGAAGACATATGCTCTGCACTCCTTTCAAGACGCTCTACTCTAAAATTTCTTAGGTTAGGACCCTTAAAAAAAGGAGGCATTGAAAATAAGCATTCACTTTGAAAATCTTGGCCCATATCCCAGTAAGGAGTGAACCTAGTCACGTACACAACATTCAAACTACAGAAAAATTATGCATTAGAACAGTAAAACCACAACAAGCAATTTGAAAACAAAAATACTCTAAATGATGCAGCAGCTAAGATCACACAGTTCTCACTTATCTTACAGTTAAACTGTAATTGATCACTACTTGGTTTGTTAATTCCCACCATGAACCACAACACTGATGGCTTTCAGTTCATTGAGCAGCAACCCCAAACACTACTCCTAGGCCATCAAGTTTAAAATATGTGTTGTAAGACCCTAATACTGTGTTAGGTTTTACCTGTGCTGTTTCCTCTTCCTTACTGAATGTCTGAAGTTAAGAAGTCACAGATTCCTCTTATTGTTTGCTGCCATATCTTTCTTCAGTTCACTCCATCCAGAGCAGTTTTTACCTCTGCTATTCTTTTGTCACTTGTAATGAAAACATACAAAGCTGTTCAAAAGGTATACACTTTATTAGTATTCTTTTCTTTAAGCATACTCATTCACAAATTCAAAAAGCATGGCCAGAAGTAACAGGAAGCACCAGCTCTTGAACAATAAAACCACTGAAAGAAAAAGTTTTACAAGCCAGCTCTGGACCACAGACCACAATGTAAAAGCAGTTAGATCAAATTATTTTCATTGTCTAGAATGGAAAAAGGAAAGAGAAAAAGAAATGGAAAAAAAAAAATTAAAAATCTTTGTACATCACAATTATAAGTAAAGCTGGAAAAAAGGGAAGGTAATCATTTACAATACTTCAACATTTTTTTTTCCTAAACCAAGATGAATAAGTAAATATACGGGGGTTTTTAAGAATTTCCAATTAAAATTAAAACTTTGGCTTTTTTAGGGAAGAAAATTCAAACTTTCAGATTTATGTATTGGGAAAAAAAACCTGTTTCAATTTGCTGGACATTGTAATTTGGACAATGTAATCCTATTACATTTTTCAGGAGACCTACAGTAGTGACCATCTGCATCCCACATCCTCTTCTACAGGATAATGACTGCCATAACGTACCAAGCTGCCCAAAGAGAACTAGGATTCAGCTGCTTAGTGGCAAATACCAGCTGGCAACAAGCTCAGACCAGCAAAGAGACTGGGAGCAGTAGGCATGCAAACCATAAATCGAGTAAACAAGTACACCACAAAAGGGAAATTAAGAATTTACCCACAACCAAGTAGTCTCAAAATTGAAGGCTCCATTTTCTTTTCTGAAAGAAAAATAAAACAGCACAATGTTAAAGAATTTTCTTTTTCTCATAATATGAATCATTTTTCAGAAATTGCATTGTAATGGCAGATTTCTGCCCTGTCATTATTTGTCTCTTGGAATCTCCGGTATTTCATATTCCCTAAAAGATAAATCTGTTATAAAAATCTACTCTGAATAGGAGGCAAAAAGCAGGTTAGGGCACAAGTAGCAGAGAAGCTATAGTAATATTTTCTTCAGGTCTATTCAGAAAAGTCTCTGTGATAGGGGAGCCTACAAATCTTAGGCTTTTGAGCAGGTAGTTGTTAAAATGTTATTGCAATACAGGGGAGCAGGCCTGTTTGCTAGTTAATACACAGAACCAACCAACAGGTTTCCTAACTTCTTTTTTAAGCTCTGCCATTGACATACTGTAACCTTGCAGCAGTCACTTTAACTTTGAAAGGTCTAATAGGATATCTATTTTCTTTCTCAAGACGAGCAAGATGTAACTCATGTCTGCATAATACTATAGAGATCCACAGTCAGAAAAGGACTGGGGAAAAAGAAAGCAGAAACAAATACAAGAAATACATATTTGGATGCTGTTTTCTAACACTGTTTGATTAAATAACATGCCCTTCCTCCTGTAGCTGTAGTGAGTGGTTCATGATGCACACTGCAGGAGTTCTATCACATTGGAACTGTGTTTTTACCAGCATGATTTAACATTATTTTACTTGTAAAGCAATGCTTTTAAATAGAAAGGTAAACTCATGAGATATTTTTTCAAAATAAATACTCCTCTTCGGTTTTCTCACATATTTTCTTCATACAGACCAGACTGCTGCACTCCCCCACTTAGCACAGGAACTGAAGAGAGGAGAAAGGTTATGCTCTTGAAACACTCACATTTTTCTCAAAACTGGAGGACAGTCTAATCTCAGGGCTGCTTTATTTTATACTCGGATGAAGATGCTGCTTGAAGCTGGGCAGGAGACAAGCTTCACAAGCTCAAACCACAGATGGCATGCTTGCCTTCACCATACGAGTCACCAGGGGTTGAAATCTGGGAGACACCATTTGGAAGCAACCACGATGCCACTTCCGAAGCATAAGCTCTGCTGTCCACGGGCTAAAGGCAGGTGGGGTCTCCGGGTGCCCACGTACAAAAGAAGCATCTATGCATGAGAGCTCTTATCACTGGCAAACTCTAGGACTTGCAAAGTCAGAGCAGTGAAGCCCAAAATACATATATATGCAGAACGAGCCACAAACATTCCACCCTGATGAAAGCACAATGAGGAAAATCTTTCCGACAGATTCACAGCTGGTTTCAATCTACAGCCTGAGCATATCTAATGGGCTGCCTTTATCAGAGAAGCTCTCAGAGGGTTCTGGCTGCTACTGAGGGCAGTTTGCCACTGTGCAGACCCCTCAACAAAAGTCAGAGAGGACACTGTGTACTCCCTACACAAACTGAGGCATGGGGTAATAGAGACCATCTGCTACAAATCCTGGCCCTACTTGCACCTTTACTAATCCATTCCAGCTCCTAAGATCTTACTGCAGTTAACATAGCCGCCCTGTTAAAGTATCAGAAAAATGCAAGACGTACCTCTTGAGAACCTTATTTCTTCTTGTATCACTCTCAGAGGTAAATTAAAGGATTCTACTTGTGTGAATACAGCAAGTAACACCTGGTCTGAAACACCCCTGGGTGAAACTCTGTCTTCTCTAGAGAGGGGAGAAGTTTTTCTGTTAGGAGAGGCTAAGGGAAGCTACCACATTCACTAAAAGCAGGACCTTTACCTTCTTTTACAGAACACACTACTTACTAAAAGAGGAAAAGTTCAAACCCCTCCAACCATTTATGAAAATTTGCACACTAGGGACTTGTTGAGAAGTTATTGTGTGCATGTCATGCAGTAAGTAAAAAGTACTTCAAATGTACATGACTTTATTTTTCTCCCCAGTGGTTTACAGATTTGTCCTGGGACAATAGAAGTTTACAGGGCAGGGGGAGATGTCTGTGATTAAGGCGGCTTTCAGCTCTTCTTCCTACAGATACCCCGTGGATATTGCTGTATTCTCCAGAATCTAAGCTTCCACTTAAAAAACAATGAAGTTTTTAGCCCATCTGGGTTTGCGGAAGCAGAATGTAAACAGATGTACTGTTGTCTTATTTTAGAAGCTATAGCAAGCCAGACTGAAACAATAGCACTAAGAAATGTCAACTGCTCCCATTCATCTCAGTGGGGTGGGGTGTTAACTTTGAAGCCTAATTGTGACCACTTTAAAGCCAACCTTTTAACCATTTCACTACTATTGCGGCACCAGAAACTCCCAAGTAATGAACTTACCCAGCTTCTGTATTTGTATGCATTACTCCCAGATCTTCCATTCACTTGAAAAGGACACTGCATTACAATCGAGCTAGTTTGAATATTCTTTCACTTAAGAAGTTAGCTAAATTGTTTGCTACTGTCTTTCAAAATTAGGGTTAAAAGAAAGTCGAGGGTGAAAGGTTAGCTTCATTGTTGATGCTCTCAAAAGTGCAACACGTGGGATTTCACGGTTTTTGCTTTGATCAGGGTGCTGGGATGGCAGTTCATTTCAATAAACTGACAAACAGCTACATACAAAACAGAAAATAATTACTATTCAAATAACACAGTACCATCATTTAGGAGTAAAAAAAGGAATGACACAGCAACACATAGTTGCAACAATAAAAAGGGGGAAAGAAAGGGGAAAAGGATCTTCATTTTCAAGGACTTAATGACTGCCTTTACCTTCAGTCAAAAGGTGCATTGGGCCTGGTTCTGACTGTACAGAGAAGATGCCCTTCTAAAGACGTTTTACAGCCCATTTCCAAGAGGTCAGTGCGTTGTTCATCAGTAGTCACTCTGAAGTCAGTATGTCGGTTTTCCTATGGGACCAAAAAGTTGAAGAGTGGCAGGTCTACACACATATTTTTGTCAATGTGACTTCAGATGCCGTGGAAATTCATGCTGAAAATTATCTAGATAAGCTACTCCCCAGCTTATGCTTCTAGGCATCCAGAAGCCCACGGACATGTAGCTGCACTCTGGTTCCAGAAGCTGTGATGCTGCGGGGTGCAATGGAGATGCACTGGCCTGGGGTTTGGTAAGGCTGCTTGCTGCCCTGCTGCCATCTCCACTGCAGGACCCTTTGCAGTGTCTGCCACAGGTCAGGAGTGGCACCCTACTGATGCAGAACATGTGTATTAGGTTAGCAGCTCCTCACAGCTCCCATTTCTATTGTTACACTTGCACTGATGATCCAGCCACAAGTTTTTCGCTCGCCCTTTTCATTCCTAACATCACACATTAGGCTGAAAATTCAACACTAACATCACAGCACTACTCTGGCCACCGTTAGAACATCCGCATTAAGTACCTTAACCAGGTAATGCTGACATGATTCAAGATACCCTCAATGCCACTACAACCACCATCTCAGTGGGAGTGAAACAGAAAGGGGAGTACAGTCCAAGTCAGCTCCATAACAGAATTAAGGGATTGCTGATACCCAGCAAAAGAGCTGAAAGGAGCAGCTGGGAGGGAACTAACCTCTAGCTCCCAGAGCAGCAACTGGAAAGATCTGCAGAGCCCACACTACATATACAGCATGAGAACTTCTTGAATGCATCTTCCCGTTCCTGAATAAAATTCTCTTCACTTGGCAGGTCCTGAACTGGCGTAAGAGTGCCTACGTGCGGTAAGGAATAGGGTTATTTTTGGTAGAAGGGGGAAGCTTTCCTGTATTATACAATGCCTAGGTGTTTGTGGAAACAAAGCCCTAATTCACACAGCTCAGGTTCTTTTGCCTGCTGCAACAGACAATACTTTGACATTGATATTAGCATGTTCTGAATGCACAGCCCTTCCAGGTGTAACTTCCCCTGTAAGCTCGGCATTTGAGTATTTTGGAGCTTGCCCTAATAAAAAAACACCAAATCCAAAAACCTCTGTTATCAACTTTGTATCCTAAATCTTCATCTTTAAACCACAACAGAATATTTGTACAATGCTCCTGATAGAAACTGGAAAACAAAACTCCATTTTGGCTTAAAAGCCTGCAAACACTGACTTCTGTGGTGCTGAATAGGATTACATATTATTTCACAGAAATGTTTGAGTGCTGTTGAACACGTTTTCAGCAGATGCCAAGAGGTACAGAACAAAGGCGGCTGAAAACAGACTTGGTGAATTTACAGTTTTACTTTATCACTGTATTAAATTCCCATTCACCATCAATAAGGCACCACACACTTGTTATAGAAGAATAAACAGCCTCATAAAAACTCGCCACTCCTTGCTTTGCCTCGCATCCCTCTTCTTTTCAACTGCTAACAACTAAAACACAACACACACACCCCCTCGACAGCTGGATGTGCAGAAGCTGGGCCAGTGATGTCCCGGTCCGGAGCGGCGCTGCGGGCTGGAATGCTGACGTTGGCAGGGCTGCCACCACGTTTACTTAACACTCATTTCTCTCAGTCTGCTTCAGACCAGAAATGCAGGCAATGAAAACCTATTCAACCTTTGAGAACCTCGGGCCGCAGCGGCTAGCAGAGCAGGGTCTTTGCAGGTACATAAAAGAGGCTTTCAGAAGACGCTCCCATTGAAGGGAGGCAGAACGAGATCCCCCAGCTGTCTCTGGTTACCTTTCTTTGGCATGAAAAGGGGGAGGCAGGAGGGGCAAGGTTTCAGGACAAATGAAAAACAAGCTTTCTAAGATTCACTGTTCAACCTCAAAGCAAAAGCTCAGCAAATTTAAGCTAAAGGAGCTTAGTTCCATTCCTTTCGGTTTCGTAATTTATTAGAGCGAAGAGACTGAAAAGCTGTTTCAAGCAGTGAATTAAACATTACCCTGAAACAAGAGTAGAGAGGAAAAAATATACATTATGAATTCAGCATTTTTCTTGGGTAAACAACTGCCAAACAGCAAACACATGAGAAAGTGCACCATATTAGTAGGTATCTAGGGATCTTTGGGTGAAAACATTTACAACATGATGATATCTGGATAAAACAGCTGCCACGGAGGCATTATTAAGTAGAGGGTATGATCTGTAAACACTTGCCACCCAAATTAAACCAAGGTCTGTTGAGATGGATGATGCCTCATTCAGGAGGCAGGAGCAATGGCAGCAGCCAGCCCAGTGCTAGGGCTTTCCCAGGGCAAGGTGAGTACATGAGAGTGGCACTGGCAGGAATTGTATTCCTTTAAAAGCCAGCAGCAGCTGGAGGAGGAGGCACACCAGACAGGAGACACTCCTGCCCCTCTCAGCCCACAGGGGCAGGCAGCCCACAAAGCCCTGCACTGTCTCAGCCTTGCTACAAGCCTGAATGAAACCCAGTTTTGTAAGCCTCACACGACATGGCAGGCTTCCCTCCAGCAGAGATGGATGCCCAGATTCATTCTGAGTTCACACAGTGAACGGATGTTCAAGTGCAAACGGATGGGCCAAAGCTTCTCCACAGGTATTATAAAACCCAGTGGCCCCCATGAAGCCATGGGGCTCATCTACCACCCTGTCATGCTACCTCAGCACAGAGACCCCAGGGCAGTGCCAGGCACAGCTTGGCAACACACAGCAAGCTGACTGCCAGGGTCAGCACACACCCTCCCTCAAGTGGGCTGAAAACTTTGGTCTTGGTGAAGCATCAAGTCTCAGTTTGTCCCATTAAATCAGGACAGTACCATGTCTTCCTTCACAGGATGTTTTAAATAAATGAGTGGTCTTCAGATACTGTGGAAAAGGAGACCCCACAAGTATAGATCAGAAACATGTTCAACAGTAAAATTAAAAATTTTACAGATTGTGTGAATCCAGACAACATAATTAATAACCATAATACTAACGTTTACATACTTCTCTATACAAACCTGTTGTTTTTCTGTAGAGTTGTACAAATAATACCTAATCAGGCACCTGAAGACACAGCCAAAGCTTTGACTTCTTGATGAACTGTAGATGTCTTTTAAATCGTGACCACATGGTCCAAGGTTTGTTGCATTCAGTCGAGGCAACTCAAGTTTAGCTGCACTTATTAGCTGTAAATACCTTGAAACAACTCAGAACTCTTTAAAATTTAGGTGGCCTTCCTGCCACCTAAATTTTGGTGAGTTTGTGAGACCTGAGGAATTATACAGACTAAGTTATTAGTAAGGTTATAAGGTTTTACTACAGTTTTAACTTCATGTCAGCATAACTCCTTAGAGAGCAAACCATCTGGTTGAAACAGCGTGCCAGCTATCACCTTGGTGTACAATAAGATACAGAAAAACAGCAAGGATTTTCTTGGAAATTCATTTGACAGTGCTGTAGGATTTGCTGTAAGGCAAATTACTCAGGAGTTTATGTAATTCCTTAAATCTTTGAAGAGGTGAAATTGATATTTTAGGAAAAGTTCTTAGAAATGCTTATGAAGAAAAATATTTTACTCATTACAGTAATTTTTTTTTCTAGAACATTCTTTTCATCTCTTAGCATAACTTCAAACAAACGTGGCCTGCCAAATGGTTTTATCACGCTACTTCTGATCTGTAATCTCTCTGATATGGATCATATCTTAATAAATCATTTCACAATCTAGAAGAATCATTAGGAGCCAACTACAGCACTTGCAAGCAGGGCATATGGTAGTCACTTGGTATTACTGTAGGTCACATGAGCAGGTAGAAACAGTGGTCAAAATTCAGTGTTGATACCTTAATATCTTATATCCCTGGATAAGTTTTGGTTCCTGTCATTTGTCAAGTGATGCCACTGAAGCTGACCTTGAAAGTTAATATTAAATCTTATGATAAAATGTGATGAAGTGCATTCCTACAGAAACTTTACTCAAGTCAGCAGAAGTGACTATCACACTGACATGAGTAGGATTTGGTCAGTCATTGTGCTCAGTGGTGTTACATGTATGCTGAGGAATCAGAAAAGGTCAAAAGCAACATGATTGTAATCCCATAGGCTCAAAGGTTGGATTTATTCTTTTGTCTTAGATCTTCTTGCAGTGCATTTTGGACATTACAATAAATAGAGTTAAGTAAATAAGTATTAGTCTTACTTTCTTATAAAAGAGCACTTATTGGCACCATCCTTTCATCTCTTCTCAGATTTTACGTTGGAGGCAAACCATGCAGGTGGTAGTATAAATACTATAGCAGACATCTGCTAAACACAAGGCAGTTGTATTCTGTTATTAAAACTGCACTCTTTCCTGTGTTTTTGGCAGCATTCACAGTTCTATGTAGCATTCTGCTTTACTGGTGTCCAATCAACAAGTCCATTTTTCATCCAGGTCATCCTTGCCTACTTTCCTGCAGAGTTTTTTTAGCACTTATTTCTCTTTTAACTATTATGGGCAAATGTGCTGTGGCCCCTTGTAGAGAATGGACTCTGCCTGCACCTGAGCTCCCATGCCTGTAAACAGCATTGGCAAAGAGTTTAGGAGAGTCTTCTGGTTCACATTTCTGCTACTGGACCAAGTTCAGTTCTGTCATGTGCTACTTGACTCCTGTTTTCTCCTTGATCAGATGACCTTTCCTTCTCTTCCCAAACCCCCCCTGCACCCAACATGGCAGCAGAAAAAGGAGCTGGTCCCACTGGGGATGGAGAGTGTCTGTCCAGAGGCTGGTGCCACACTACCACAACAGCCCTACCATTACATTGAAAGTTCTAACCATTACCGGGGAAAGTCTACTGCTCATTTTACACATTGGCTCAGCAGGGCGGTAGCAGTCTTTGAGGGAATTAAGCTTTATTCAAAATTAAATTATTTTTTTCCATTTTAAACATATAAACAGCTGTGCCCCTGTTTATCATCCCTGATAGCCAGGACAAGGGAATAAACAGCAAGATTTTCAGGATTGGCCTTCAATGAAGAAAATACAAGTGATTTAGGAGGCTAAAAGCCACACAGAAATTCTTCCTGTCCAAGAACTGGAATAAGAAAAAAAAAAGTCCATGAAGCAATATTATTTGCTAGTGAATGGATACAAGCTCTGTGTGTATCCACTCAAATGCAAGAAGTAACTGTCTTACTGGCAGGAAAAAACAACTGAAAAATTTAGTACTAAATATGATTTCAAAGAATTTGAAAATTTTGCTTCAGAAATCTTCACCATTCATTACTGATTGCACAGGGAATTCACACAAGGACCATGATAGGGAGGTTTTTAATCCAGTTTCTAAGGGACTGCAATAAAAGGCCAAGAAAAAACTGGGAATAATGACATAAAGCAAATTACTATAAATAACATTGCACGGACATTGAGGAATAGTATTTACACACCATGACATAGTGGGTATATAGGGGTGTTTTTTGTAAATATTTTACTAACTCACTTCTTGAGGGAATTTCTGTTAGAAGGAGCTCTTGAGAAGGAGACAGTAGCCATGTTTTAGAAGAATGTGCAAAGGTAGTTGCAACAGAGGCACAGAAACAAATTAATGAAACTTTAGATATAATCACTTGTTTATCCAAATGTCTGCAGTTTTCTCTGGTTTAGAAATTAGGCTTACAAAAACATGCAGTATCTGTCAAGCCAGACAACCACCAAACTCACTGTGTCCTGGCTCCTCCTCCTCTTTTCCTGCAATGAATGCTAGGCTGTATGTGAATAGAAAACTAAGTTTTCACAAATCTTGGGGTAAATGTGTCTCCTGGTTTAGGGAATTCTTTTTCTTATCTGGACACATTTACAGAGCACCAGTAAACCCAATATGAATACATTGCTGATGGTTTATGCTGCTGCCACTGTCTCACAGAACAGACTGAAACTAACTTTATACACAACCTTAACTCCTATGAAGTAATGGGCTACACACAAAATTCCCTACCAATTGGACCCTGCACAAAACCAGAACAAAACACTTGGGAAGAGGAAGCAATAGTTACAGCACAGCTATTCAATGCTGCAGGGGGAAGAAAGCATAATTTAACTTGTTCAAAGCACCTGGGTTGAACACATTGTTCTAATCACTTATTCCATGTAAAATTGATCTTTATTTGGATAAGTATCTTTGATGACCTGTGGGTCCTTAAAGCATTTCCCCCTTTATCATTATGCAGACTGAGGATAGCAAAAGTTCTGTGAAATCCATGGGAAGGGGTTTTCCTCACAGGTTTTAAAACCAGCTTAAGCGTTTCATTTTCAAAGAAGATGCAATGAACTTCCATGAGAGACTTTCAAGTGTGGTAGTTTCTTTTCCTGCAGGGCGGCACTAGCAAACTCATTTTTAAAAAAAACACCTGAAAATGCTTTCAATACATATTATAAAGTAAGTAACACGGAGGAACTCTGGAGATTCAGCTGCACACAGGAACCTACACCACTTCAGAGACTTTGCAAGGGTACAGGTAACAGCTAGAGAGTCTGGATGGTAACTATATATGGTTGTCCAAAACCACACTGGAAGAGAAAAAGCTGTGAGGTACAGTGGGATGGGGTCTCAGAAAAATAACCCCACTTTTATATCTCAGTTGGGTCATATTTACACAACAGGAACAGTTTGCCATTGGATCACTGAACCGAACTTGTTTATACAAGACCCGCTGAAATTTAAGTTTTATCCTACAATTTCCAATATTCATCTGCAGCTTTTTCTAAGAATTTCCTGTTCTTGGGAATTATGAATCTTTCATGAGGCCTCTGATGAACTGTGAGCACACAATGGGAAATTAGGTGATTCAAATTAATTCCTGTGTCCACTCAGGCACTTAACTAGCTTGGTTTCAAACACTGAATTGGCTATTAAATGTGCTAAAGGTAAGCTACTCCAAATACTAATTGAACTATTTGTAAATTGTTCTGGGATGTTTTAATGTGTTTGTATGCCTTGTTCTCAAATGTTTCCGTGATTTTAAGTAGTTTAATTTAAATATCCCCAGTAAAGACTAAGCCTAAAGGTAATAATATATGGTGATGTGATCAAAGTCTCTCTCCTCTTCCTGAATGAATATACAACACCATGCAATGTAACTAACACAATGAAATCAGCTCTGTCATGTTGATGTAATCCAACAAATCCCAAACCCAGAAGAAGGTCTATTCATATAAACAGACTTCATATGAAGTCAATGATTCTTTTCTTGTCCACAATAGCATTATTATCATAAGTATTATGGATTGATTTTCTACACACACCAAAAAATAAATGTCAAAAGTATATCAAGGTCATGGCACCTATATTAATATAATCTAGGCTACATTCTCTCAGGTTTCCCTGTGAAAATATGCATATCTAAGCTCCTGGAGGCAAGGAAGAGGTGGGGGGTGGACAACTGTTGCAAGCAGAAACAGACTTTGCCATAGAGATAAGAAGAGGAAAAGCGATGATGTATCCCAGAGGCTCTTCCATTTCCTGTCGCCACTGTAGGAAACCACAAAAAATTAAAGACAGTCCCTGTCTGCTGCTGGCTTACTTGGTACATTCACTGGTGTTTCACTGTTTCAGCCCAGGGCTCAGTGAGAGCTTTCTCACCCAGGCGTCTGTATCAGTTACTACCAGTAACACCACAAAGGAGTAAATCGGCAGGAGCAATGCAGTTCTTCTAGCAGCACAGGAATGGAAAGGAGTGAGAGGCCAGAAAATATGAAGCCACCTGTGCATCCATAGGGGGGGAAAAAAATTTTTTAAAAATACCTCTTGGGGAGGGAATGGCCATTTTTCACTAACAGAATAAAAAAAGGCGTTTTCTAAACTGAAACATTTCTGACAGACTCATAGTTGATAGCGCTGCATTGAAAGAATGAGATGATGAAATCAGTCTGGATATTTCTGAGAACTGTGGTCAACTGTCCTGCAAATGGCCCACATCTCTTAGCCTGTGAAAGTGGGTGGCTGCCTGCAACCTGCCTATTGGGTTGGTCTCTGGGATGCCCTGTGTCCAGAGAGACAGGCAGTGAGTCACAGGCAGAGATGACCACTTCCCTGTGCATGGGAACATTCCCAGGCACAGCTTAACTAATTACTTCTACTTAGGCAACACTAATGTCTTTTTAAACTACCATACAATACCCTTGTCTTTCACCAGGCAGCACAAGTTGCCAGCAATCCTCTGTCATTAACAAGTGGTGGTTCCAAATGATAGGCATCCTCTTTGTTGAGCCCAGGGACAAGCTGCAGTTTTTTGAGGGGTACCTGAGAAGCAGGTATTACCTCCACACCATCAAAACAGACAGACACCCTAGGAGGTGTCTATAGACCCTAAGACCCTTTATAGTGCCTTGCACTTGAACATTATAGGGCTTTGTGGCAACCATCTTTATAAATTTTCAAGCCCTAACACACGTGTGCATTACAAACAGTCACTCACCAGCTAGGTTTGCATTCATTGTTACTCCTTAACCTGAAACCTCAGGTTTAAATAACTGCCAGCTGATGTTATCAATGTTAGGCTTATGAGTCAGCCAGCCAGCACCACGGGCCAAGGAAGCAAACAGCACCTTTACAAACATGCCCTCATTTTTCTGCTGCCATGGTGAGCAGAAGTAGGGAGAGGGTACAGGAAGGATTTGCTGCGTGTACCAAAATATATGTCCCATGCCAGGGTTATGCCTGTTAGGCACATGTCAATTGATAAATCAGGTCATGAAGACGAATGGCAGGGAAACAATTCTGGGACATTATCCCTGAAGTTTCAGTGGGGTTTCCAGTCTCAGCAAGAAACTTTTTGCTGTTTAAATTTGCTCCTTCACATAAACTGGATTTTTTTTTTTTTCCTCAGTGAGATTCCAGAAATTTGCAAAGAGGGAAGGGAGAGAGAAATCACTGCTCTGGTTGTGTCTTTACACAAAGTAACATCGTTTATAAAGGAACAACTGTCTGCCTTCCCCCACACACACACACACACGTGCTAAGGACAGGTTTGCTAAACTCAGCAGGGCAATCAACTTATGGACAAGCACAGAATCGAGTTGCTCTGACGAGTCTTTTTCTTCTCACCAGAATCCTTGCATCGTCTCAGAGTCCGGCAGACTCAGCCTTGCTGGGTGCTGAGCACCTTGGTTGGGTGCTGGCTCCAACAGGAGGAGAGACCTAGTAGCAGAGAGCAAGACACACTTGCCAGCCTCACTCAGATTGCACAGATATGAAGTATGCCCAGACTAGAATCATCTGGGATTTATTAGGCTGGGAAATCTCGTCTCTGCTCGCATACCTGCTTTTTACTCAGAGTGAGCATCATTTCAACAAGAGTTATACACTAGACTACAGTGATAAAATTGTCAGTTTGAATCTGGCTTGTTCAGTCTTATCTCAATACTAAATTAAATATTTCTATGAAAATTAGCCTTGACTTCTGTTGCACAAAGTAAATCAAAACCCATTTGTTTTGTTTGTGCTGGTGGAGCACAGATATCAGAATAGAACATAAGGAGGGGAGTGGAAAATTTTGCATTATGGCACTAGGTGATTCATTATGTTTTATCTGTGTTGCAAAATCATTTTCAAGGATATACTCCCTGTAAATTATTCTAACTTCTAAACCTGGTCACAGCTTCAACAATAACAGACCAAAACCAGCATGCAAATACTGACTTTATGTCTTAGGCTCAGATCCTGCTAGCAATTGTTCACATACAAGCACATTTAAATCACTAGCCTCTTTCTTATCTGTCTCCTTCATTCAAAGGTGTGAACCCTTACTTACACTTTTGTTTTGCCTGGTTGATGTTCAGGGCTTCAGCCCGAGAACAGTTTCTTTCATGTGCTCTCCAGTATTTCCTTGCTTCCACCAAATCAAAGCCATAGGCAGCACTGCATTACTCAGACTTTTGCCATGGACAAAAAGCAGTCCCAGAAAGCTGTCTGGGCTCCCTGTGTGGTCAACTAGAGTAGTCAGGCCCTTCCCAGGGGCACTTATTTCCACCATCACCACCTCCCCAAATTAACACAGGTGGGATGAATTGCCCTCTGGACATGCTTATTTAGCCTCACTGACTATAAACAGGGCTTAGGTGACCAGACACATTGCTCAAGATAGGCAAGATTAATCTGTTACTGGAACTTAAAGCCCGGGGGG